>JANHFO010007170.1:122751-132840 GCA_032468095.1 Pareas carinatus
GCAGCTGCAGCCCCTTGCAGATGGCTGGACTGGGTGTCGAGTGGAGCGCAAATGGCTGGAATGGATGGCTGCTCCCTTCGCCATCCATTCCATCCATTTGCAAGCAGGATGGAAGCAGGAAAGCAGGAAAACATATATTATTCCTGTTTTCCCCCTCTAAAAACATGGTGCGTCTAATGGTCAGGTGCGTCTATAGAGCGAAAAATACGGTAAGTAACAATAAAGAACATGACACCCAAAGAACAAAAAGAATTACAGGTGAATATGGAGATCCAGCTAGCAGATAAAGTAAAACATTTGAGAATATACTTAACAGCACAACCAATATCCCTTAAAAAAGAAAACTACGATAAGCTCATAAATCAACTTAAAATAGACTTAGAAAAATGGCAAAATCTAAAATTATCCCTAATGGGTAGAATAGCCTTGGTCAAAATAAACATCCTACCAAAACTCATGTTCTTATTTCAGACATTCCCAACTAAATTAAATAAGGTCTTTTTCGATGATCTAAATACATATGCGAAGGGAAAAGACAGAATCATATTATCTAGCCTACAAGACAAGAGAGAAAACGGAGTTTTGGGTTACAGAATTGGGCATTGTGTCAACGAGCGGCAATTCTAACATGGATAAAGAGTGGGCAACATTGAACAACAAAAGATTATTAACAATAGAGGGCCATAATCTTCAATTCGGATGGCATGCATACCGAGGCTACGGCAAAAACAAAATTCATTCTTACTTCAACGACCATTACAAAAGGAAAAAATTAATGCATGTTTGGGACACAATTAAAAAGAATATCTATCATAAAATCCCCAACTGGATATCAACTATAGAGGCATTTACACGTCCAAGTTTAAGAATAACAAACAAATGCCCTACATATAAAGAAATATTAAACAAATATGGGAAACTAAAGTCTAAAACAGAATTCCAAAAATTAGGCATTGACCTTACAACATGGGCACATGATCAGATTAGCACAAGATATAACACTGACATAAGGGAAAGGTGGCATTTGTAGGCAACAATTAGAATCTGAAAAAACAGATAAAAAAACTATACAATTACTTGTTGACAGTGCAAAAAGATAAAGAACAAATTAAAAGGAATATAGAACAATGGCAGGCAAATATAGGAAGGATAATTTGGAGAAATGGGATCAAATTTGGGAACAGAATTATAAAATAACGATGTCAACAGTGTATAAAGAAAATCTGTATAAACTGTTTTACAGATGGCACATGACCTCAGAGAGATTAGCAAAGATATCGAAAAACAACTCCAACAAATGTTGGAGATGTAAGAAGCTACTGGCACCTATTTCCATATGTGGTGGTCATGTGAGCAAGTAAAAAAATACTGGAATAAGATTAGGACATGATTAAATCAGATTATACTAACCCAAATAGACAAGAAAACCAAGTAAAGTAAATATTCCTTCTAGGTCTGATCAACTAATGAATCCCCAAAGAACATAAATACCTAATAATACATATAACTATGGCTGTCAGAATAACAAACGCTGGAAAGATGCCAACTGTCCAGAGGGTGACAAAATAATCAATAAAATTCTAGACTATGCCAAATTAGATAATATGACACTAAAACTAAAAAACAATGATAACTCAGCTTATCACCAGGCGTGGCTTTTGTTCTATAACTGGCTTGACATAAAATGGAAAAGGGATAAGGGAAAGACAAAGAATGAAATAGTTTAGGCATATTGCTTTATTACACTATGACGTCACTTACAGGAACAATTGGTACAAAGAAAAGTAAGAGAAATAGTTAAGTTTGAAAGACAAATGAAGAAGACAAAGAAGAACTAGCGGGAAATGTAGTAGAAGAAGGAAGTAAAGATAGGAAGGAAGGTAGGAATGCTGAATGAGGGAAGCAAAGGAAGGAAGAAGAATAGAAGAATGGTTAGAGATAAGGAAATCGTCTGATCATTTCCTCCTTCAGCTCGACCTCCTCACCGAAGCTCCCTGCCGCAGGGAGGCAGAACGAACTAGATGGTTCCGCCCCAGGCGCCTGATAGACCCGGAACGGTTCCAGAGGGAGCTTGGGCCAATGCCAGGGGTTCTGTCTCACGTCCCATCCAAGAAGCTTGTGGCTGTCTGAAATAGAGCGGAAGGCAGTGTCTTGAATCGGGTCGTGGCTTTGTGGCCTCTGACCCGGTGCAGACTCAACCAGGCCCCTTGGTTTTCCGAGGGGTTGAGGGGGATGAAGTGCCAGAAAAGATGCCTAGAGTGCAATTGGAGGACTAGTCTCTCCGAGTTCGACCAAACCTTATCTAGGTCTTATATTAGGACCTATTTAGGGGCGATCAGGGAGGCGAAGAGTTTGTACCTTGCCTCCATGATTGCGTCTGCAGATAACCACCCGGCTGCCCTCTTTAGGGTGACCCGCTCCTTGCTTCATCTGGGGGCGCGGGAGGACCCCTTGGAATATTGCGCCAAAGAATTATCTGCATGACAAAATCGTGCGGATTCGGGGGGACTCCGATTGGCATGATCCTGGCGAGATAATTAGGACAGATCTTGAGAATTTTGTATGGGTTGAATTTGATCCTGTGACTCCCAATGACATGGACAGGTTGTTAGGGTGGCTGAGTTCCACCACATGTTTACTAGAGCCATGCCCCTCCTGGTTGGTACTGGCCTTCCGGGAGGTGACACGAGACTGGCTCCAGGAAGTAGTGGAGGTTTCTCTGAGTAAGGGATTCTTACCTACCAACTTGAAGGAGGCGGTGGTGAGACCCCTCCTCAAGAAGCCTTCCTTGGATCCGGCTGTTTTTGGAAATTATTGTCCCGTCTCAAGCCTTCCTTTTTTGGCGAAGGTTGTTGAGAGTGTGGTGGCATATCAGCTCCCCCGACACCTGGACGTAACTGTCTATTTGGACCCGCACCAGTCCAGCTTCAGACCTGGTCACAGCATTGAATCGGCATTGGTCATGTTAGTGGATGATCTACTATGAGAATTGATAACCTCTCATCCAACCTGAGTTTATGTACCTATCTCTATCTTGCCTAAAATCTTTTAAAAAATAAATTGTCCCTCAATATTGTATGATAATTTATATTACTCAGCAATTCCAGATCTAGGGATAATTGTGAAAGCAGTTTTAGACAAAAATTCATCCATCTATTACTGTCAAGTAACTTTTGGGCATTAGGACTTCTCTACTATAATATAAGACTATTGCTTTCTTTATCTTTATATTTATTGATGGAAGCCCATTTCTCATCCCAGTATTGCTCCTGGTATTCATAGGGATAATGCTAAGATTGATCTTATGACTTTATTCTAGATCACTTCTTGGTCTTCTAGTTTACTGATAACTCATATATCAATTATGATATTGTTTCCTCAGAAAGATCTCATGGCCATCTTTCTTGTTGATGCAATATGTGTTTTCCATGAAAGTAATTCAGTAAACTGGATGTTCAAATACTGAAATGATCTCACTTGCTCTATTTCTTTACCGTTTAGAGTCCCTTTATGCTTCTGTTGGGTTTTTTTTTGGCAAATTCTACAAATTCTAAGGATTCTTTCTTAGAGTGTCAATTCTGTCAGGATTCTTCTCATTCCAATTAATATTGCAGCATAATGTAATATAGGAACCTTTTCAATTGCTGTGACATACAAGGAAGGATTATTAAGCTCTTCTACAATGATGCTTATATAAAAATTAAAGAGTAAGAGGACCAGTAATCAGTCTTGGTGGACACATTTTGTAGTTTTAGTTTTACTTGTTCAGAAGTCACTTTGAAATATTCATAGTGTATATAAGTTAACAAATACTGCATAAAGACATTTTTGGTCCATTTTTATTTTTATTTTATTAAAAAAACTAAAATACAAAATACAAATAGAAAATGTCATTTTTTTTCTTTCAAAAAACAGACCAAAAAACTCACAAAACATTAAAAAAATGAACACATATACAGATATTTGAAAACTGGTGAGTATATCACAGCAATATTAATTTCCCACCATTTGCAAAATATGTCCCCAAATTTTTAAACTACTAAATCTATTTGAAATTTATTAGCCTAATCTATATACTATATTAATAACAAGGAAGAACAATGATAATAAGAAAAGATTCAAATTCTCTGATATTGTAATCATCTCATAGCAAATTTAGCATGGCATTTTATCTATTCAAAATCATCCCAAAAGATAATAGTAATTTGTCCTGGATCAGATATTCATTTTTTGTTTTGTTTTTTTAATGCTATTTCTTATCAATTGTTCTCTGGTTACAAATAAATCCAATCTCCAAAATCAGTCTATCTTCCCCAAAAAATCCCAATGGAATTGTTTTGTAGTTAAAATGATAAATTCAATCTCCTTCAATATTCTTAAGGAAAGCAAGTTTATTACTTGTCCCTCAATAAGATTTCTGCTGTTGTAAGGCTGGAACTTCAAAGAAGCATGTGGGATTGATTCAGTTAGTTCTAAGTCTATGAGTTCTAAATCTGTAGAGATCATGTTTTTCCAGTAAATCACTTTACTTTTGTGAGTCTAATTTACTTATGACTAGATGCATTTAAATATTTTACACAATCATTTCATCAAACATTTTTTTAAAAAGTTTTCAAATGAGTATTGCATATAACAAATGTTTTAAAATGTCAGCCACATTTGTTTGTCTGTAATCTGATACATTGTTGCTCTGTGTAACTTGGCAATGATAGATAATAGAATACAAAAATCCTCAGAATTTTTTTAAAAACTAAAAAAAGTAGGTAAAATGTTTTCTGGATATTTCAATACAAAATTAAAAGAAGAATTAAGAAAATAAGCTTTAAACATCTTATAAATTAGTAAAGCACAAAAAACCTATAGTTAGAGTTATATAAAAGTAAATATATAAAAGTAAATCAAATGAAAACAATTTCACTACACCAGAGCATATCTTACAAAAATAGCAAAAGTTATTCAGAACCACAAAATAAATCAACGAGAAAAAAAAGAATAAAGTCTAGTAGTGCATGAAAATAAATGCATACTCAACCAGACAGTCAACGTTTAAATATAAAAAACAAAATAAAACAAAAACTTCAAAAGAAGAACCTAAAGCCCAGGCATGTTTAAGAAAACGAACTGCCAAGAGGAAAGTCTTTGTATTTAAATTTCATTTGTATCGTAATGTGCCAAATATTAAAAAAACATGTCTTTAGAGAAGGATCTTATTTTGTTTGAATTGAGGTAATATCAAAGTGTATGACAGATTGCATTTAAAACATAGTAAAAAGTGTAAATCAGAGCTAGCCCATTCAGAACTCCTAGAGTCTGCTCTGTTTTGAATATTTCTGCCAGAGTAAGAAACTGTCAGTATCCAGGATGATAAAATTGTGAATCATGTTAGAAATCCATATCCAAATGAGAAATAATTAATACTCTCCATCCTTGCCCAAGAAAAAGCAATAGTATTGTTCCATGAAGAAAATATATCTTTCAGGAATGATGTGTACTTTGTCTACAAATTAAAGGAGATATTATTATGTACACTTAAGAACTATGGTAACCAGTTTCAGTTCCAGGTTGCTGTGAGCGGATCAAAAAAGTGGAGCTATGCTTTGACAGATCCTTTGCCGCCTGCTTTTTGGTTTCAAACAAGGTCCGATAAGTTTAAGTTTAAGTTTATTTTTATTTTTATTCTGCCCTTCTCCCCAAAGGGACCCAGGGCGGTGTACAGCCATTTAAAAACAAAAATAAAACAACAACAATAGCAAAAACATACAAGACAGAGTTTTAAAATAATTTAAAAATATAAATAGTTAATGTGGACAAAAATTTAAAAAATGGAATATAAAACCAATCTGTATGGGATCAGAAATTTAAATATGTAAAATTTTTGTTTTAACATGGAGAGGTGTGCGAATCAGGCCAACCCGGCCTGGGTGAAGAGATACGTTTTAAGGGCACGGCGAAAGGCACACAGATACGAGATGGTACAAATCTCTGGGGAGAGATTGTTCCAGAGGGTGGGGGCTCCCACAGAGAAGGCTCTTCCTCTGGGGGTCGCCAGCATACATTGGCTGGCCGATGGCACCCTGAGGAGACCCTTTCTATGGTAGAGGCCCCACGATGTCGAAAAGGGATGTACAGGACCACTCACCATTGGGTCGTCATCCCCCTCACTGTCGCTCTCGTAGATGGTCACCCCCGAGACATCAGGATCTGGCGTCTGGCGTTGGCTCTTACGTTGGAGGAGTGGTTGCTACCTTCCGTACCCGAGCCGATTTGCACTTCTCTGATGGTTGTTTGGGTGGGGTTCTGGATGGTTTCATCGAGGGTTTGACAGAGGGGCACTGAGCTGGTCGCGAGCATGACTTCAGACTGGGGCAATTCATCGCAAAATGGCCTGAAGCACCACAGCAGAAGCAACAAACATGATCCTGAGGTCTTCTCCCATGGCTTGTCAGGCAGTCACCCCGGGGTTCCGGATGAGATACAGGCAATGTCCGAGAGGGTTGAACGGCATAAGCTGCAGACGGGCGATATTTCAGCATTTCAAGTTCTACCTGGAGAGCAGACCGATACCAGTCTTGTAGGATCAGCAGAATGCCATGCACAAAAATGCAGTCGGAGAGGCGCTGGTCCAAACCAGAGTGGAACTGGTCCATCAGCGTGCATTCAGACCAGTCGTCAACTACCGAAGCCAAGCGCTGGAAAGTCTGGATATATGTGCGTACGGGACCCCCACCTTGCTTCAGGAATTTGAGATCAAGTTCGGCTCGCATCGCCTCCATGGGATTCTCAAACCTGAGATGCAGGGCCCGCACAAAATCATTGAGGAATTGCACTAAGGTAGGAGTGAGGAAGAAAGATAGATGGAATAAGAATGAAGACCAGCCAATAGACAGTCAAAAAATAGAAGCTATACGGTGTCGCTAAAGAAAGATCAAACAGAAAGAGGAGGGTAGAGGTAGAAAGTTTAAGTAGGTAAGTTTAAGGATAAGGATAGAAATGAAAGATGAGAAGGAAGGCAAAAAAGTGAGAAATAAGGTAAAGAATTTAGAGGCGGAAAATGATATAATTAATTAATAATGTAAATAATAGGATTAACTATATCTATGTCAGATGATAGAGACTACGGTTTCGTAAGGTTATCGAAACATTGAAAAAATAAACATGAATTTTTTTAAAAAAAGAAAAAACCCTAATACTCAGGGTATGAAATAATGCAAGATATGGAAATAACTTGAAACTGTAGTCAAAATATAAGTAAAGCTTGTATATAAAAATATACCTGCATAATAACAATAAGAAAGATGTGATCATTAATGACACAGTCTGTATAAAAAGAAAATGTATATTTAATATATTTAATGAAACGTAAATATAATGACTGCTTTTATCACACACCACCCTTCATTATATAATTGTATAGTGGAGAAAAAATTAATAAAAATGTATGAAAAAAAGAACTGTGGCAGCACCTATATCTGCCACAACGCTGACTTGCAAAAAGGTACATAGAAATAACTCAATGCATTCCAGAAATAGCACAGAAATGGTTCCTGTTGCTCTGAGGATAAGGTGAAATGTCTTTTCTCCTGGATCAAGAACATTAACTCATGGCTATCTGTGCAAGGAAAGGGGTTTAAAAGGAAGCTATTGGTGAAATGTGCAACAGAAATTCAATGCTTTAAACTTGCATCACAAAGTCACTGAAAAATGCAAAGAATCCTGAATATGGTTTCAAAGAGACAGCACTATTCTGGTTGATTATGTCTGCAGAGTAAAAAGGAAAGGATATGGTTGCATAAGAAACAGAATAAGGACACACATATATATACAAAGTTGTACCGCCAAAAAAGAAATGAGGATGCAGTTAAAAGAACTCAATACAAAACAAAATTACAAGCAAAGAAGAACTTATGTTGACCTGATGTCTCAACCACTACACCATAGAATTTAGTTTAAATAAACATTGTTGGAAGAATTTTTTTTAAAAAACAAATCCATTTGAACTTTTTATCTTTAAAACAAAATAATTATGGGGATAAACAGGGGAGTGAATACTAAGTCTTATTATTAAGACCACCTGGTATATTTAGCTTTGAAGACTGAAGGAAATATGGCACGATCCAATTACATGAAGGATTGTCCTAGAACAGGCAGCCATGATCTATTGTCTATTGCCCTAAAACTAATTACTGATAGAGGTGAAGGTCTCCTTTTCTTTGACTATATTCAGACAGAGGATGAATAAAATTATAAAGGTGATTCCTGGATTCTTATTCTGACTTTGATGAAGTTCAACTTGACTTCTGGAACAATTTTTTTCAACTGTATGATCTATGATACAATTTTCCTTCTAATTTTTTATTAGGCATTTGGTATTGATTTCCAAAAGGTGTGAATGGGATTGTGATTACTATTTATCTAGCTGTAGAAAAATTGAAGTTGATATTTTTTAAACATTTTTGTTTTCATTCTCTTGTCTGTAACATTTAATGATGCTGTAACCGTAAATCAGAGTACAGGTGCCCTGAAAATGTATCCCTGAATCCTTAGTACATAGGGTGATGCCCTACCTGATTGCAAAGAGCAGAGAAAATGATGGAAGGAGACTTCATTGCATAAACTGGTACCAGTGTCCAAGTAATCAAGTAATTACAAGCTGTTTAAAATAGTGATTGCATTTTTTGCATCAACATAACATTACTTATTCATATCCTGACTGGAAATTTTTACAAAAGATTTTGCATTTAAGAAAATGCATTTGGTACAATCATAAAACATTCCTGATGGTATTGTTTGAAGCATGATTTTTATATTTAGCTTACATACTGACTTAAGCATCATTCTGAAACTATGAATGGTTAATAATGTAGACACAGTTATTTATCATATATGATTTATAATTATGAATGTTAGGGAGGTCACCCATGTCTGTTCAGAATGGTGAAAGTAATTATGTCAGCAGTCTGAAATCACAGAGGGTGGATGGGTGACCTGGAAAGTCCAACTTGATTGCTGTAAACTCCAAGGCAATGCTGCTAAACACGTACAAAATCATATACATGTCTAATCAAGCTTGCCATTGCAAGTGATCCTGCTGCAGATTGAAAGCAAACCTGACAGTATATATGTATACATTATATCACTAAACAGCATCTCCAAGCTACTGTTTTATTGATAAGAGATTTAAACAGTATGCACGTTATGCTTTAACAATAAGAATATTTTTTAAAAAAAATACAGTAGCATTAAAAAGTATGTTTGACTTTTAAGTCCACAAAATGGTTGTTCTAAAATGTTTGGCTGTGCATGAGAGAGAGAGAGAGAGAGACAGGGAAAGAGAGGGAGGGAGAGAGATGGAGGGATTGAGAGCTGGCTTTGGTTTTTTCCTCAAAAAAACAGGACTACCATCATTAATTTTATTGAGGCTACCTCAAATCAACATTTCACCATTGCACAGAAGATCATTTTATTTTCCCTTCATGATTTTCTTCAAACAATGTAAAGACCATTCTTCTCTGATTATTGAAAAATATATTGGGAAATCCTACACTTTAGCAATTATTTGAACCACAATCTGTTCAAGGTTTTAAAGGAAAACAGCACCATCTTGAATATGACTCATTTGAAAATGAGAAGTCAATGCACTTTCATCATTATTTCTTTAATGTGACCACATCCTGAATTTTAGCAACATATGTACCATCAGAACATTATGGATTCAAAGATATACATTGCACTGCATTAAACTTTCCTGGATGTTAAATGAGCATAGATCACCAATACACTTTTGAAATAAATTAATTCCATATCAATAGGACTAAATGTCTTAGATTAAATGATATTAGATTCTATTTGATGACTAAAACAAATAAAGTTTATTTATTTGTTAGACTCAATCATAATTCTTATGAGTGTCTTGATTTGAGGAAGTGTACTCAGGGAAGAAAAGTATAAATCCCAATTTATTTATTTTTTGCAAAAATGTAAAAAAAAGTTAAGTACATATTTTTAAAAACAAAATGTTTTTATACTTAGAAAAATATGAAGTATTTAAAAATAAATTGTTTATAAAATTCATTTACACAATTAAATAAA
>JANHFO010007170.1:158890-169288 GCA_032468095.1 Pareas carinatus
ACTGAAAACTCCACATATTGTAAGCTATAATTTTGTTTATTGTTGTCTAATAAAAACTTTTTCTATAAAAATAAAAAATAAAAAATAAAAACCATGCCGAGAAACAGATTTATTCATAGTCAAGGGTGCATTCTTATATTTTTAGTAAATATTCAAAAAAATAATCAGAAACTGGGTGAAAAAAGCACTGGGATAATTGGCTGCACTTCTTTCCCAGAAAAAACTCCAGATAAAATTGATAGAAATGGATAGGAATATAAAGAAATAAGCGTATTGGAGACATTCAATGCTATTGTAAGTATGTGCTATGTAAATTACTACCAAAAAGAATAATAGAAGTGGAAGATGAAATTATAGGGTCAAAATGTGTACAGGGATAAAGATATTGTGGGTAATTGATGTTATTTTAACTTTCTATACTTTTTCTTCACATGGGTTTTCTTCCAAGCAAATTAAAATAATTTCAAGCCATTCTTATTGTGCTATTCTGCTTTTACTTGGGCCCCATATGCTACTGAATAATTGTAAAATAACAGTGTCAAGATGAATTTGTAACATAAAAACTGGTGTTAAATGCTTCACACCAAATTAAGTATGGCTACTCAGTAAATAACATGGCCTGGAGCATTAGTGAGCTTCTCCTGCGGCTGATCAAACTTTCTGAAAACAGCATGCTCCAAGTGAGTTAACAGCAGTGTTGGCTAATTCATATTCTAGCTACCTCATATAGCATGGTTTTAAAGACAGTATCCTGAGGGAGGATATACCCACCAGCATGCATTCCAGAATGATTGGATTTAAGAGAGGAAGGGGGCTGTGCAACTTTTAACAATAGTGTAGTAGACAATGGTTCCGCAGCTTAGCTTTCCAACCCTTTAGCACTATGATTTTTCCAGATAAGCTTGCTTTACACACAATTACACATTTCTTCCCTGTTCCTTTCTGCATTTTAGTTTGCAGTTTTTCTGAATTTTAGGTTCCAGTCAATGAAAACAGTATCTTCCTGATTGTTTCACCCTCACTGAGATCTGCTCCTTCATGTATATGGATATGCAACCATCCTCTAATACAATAACATCATACTGTAGAGTATCGATTCATTTTTTGCCACTTCTTATTTTTCTCTGTTAGGTTCTAGAAAGATAAACAAAAAGTTATACTGGAAGCACTCTTTCATTCAACTGTTTTCTCTGCAGGAACATCATGATTTATATTAAGAGCATTGCATTTGATGGGAATGGCTATTACTATAAAACAAAAGCTACACAGACAACATGCAGATTTTTGTGGCTATTTTAGTGTTTCTATGTTATGCATAATTACTTCTTGCTCTTGATTCGTCAGTGTTCATCAGTTCATAAAAAAAACATTTTGTCTCTCCTAAAATATTACATAAAACTGTGCAACTGGCCAGTTACTTATTACTATATTTAGATGGGTTAGTAATTTGCAACTTATATCATATGATGACTCAATAAAAGAATTGTGCCAATTTCTTTTTCATATTAATACCTTTCCATATTTGGATTGTTATAAAAGATATTTGTTATTATTTGTTATTTATATTATTTTGGGAAGAAGATTTGTTTCACATGTGTGCTGTCTTTATTTTTAATAATTGAAACCACACAGAAAATTTTGTTATGAGTTTGTATATAAGCTTCACAATCAGCAGACTTTTGACAGAATGATTTTTTTTAATGCTGAGTCTAGGGAAAGTAAAAAACAGCAAATGTTTTGAAGATAGCAGTTCTACAACATGAAATCTACTTATGGATATCCTAAGAAAGTATGAAATAGCAGAGTAAATTGCAATATGAATATATGTAGGCACAGAGATTGTTTTAGCTTCCACCTTTCAATTTAACATTTTTCTTTTGTTGAGTTTTCTATTAGCACTGAATATCTACATTTTGCTATTTCTGGTCACTAGCTAAATCTCATAACAATTTTGCATTTTGTTTTATTAGACTGAATTACTGCAATAGCAAAAACACACCTTTAATATAATGTGTGTCCAAATCAAAAAGTCATTTAAGCCTAAGTATATAATGCAATATAAAGCAATTTAGGTTGAATTTGCTTTTTATATGTTTCAACATTCTTATATGCATTTTATAACAGAAAAATCAACCTGTGACAGAATTAATAGTTTGGTAGAATATAATTGAACATTTGCTCAAAAGACCGAAAACATTATGCTAGCTTCCAGACCGTATCTCTGAAGAAGATCATGAAAAGTGTTATAAGCCTTATCAAGAATATAATCATTATTTGTAGTGATAGATCAAAAATACTTCAACATAAGTATGAAGTGCCCCAAGGACGTAGCCCTCCCTCACCATCTTATTTACATCCAAAGAAGTCACTGGGTGTAGTAATCTGCCAGTTATGAACAAGTTATTGGCAATATGCAAAAATGTACCAGCTAATATATCTTCATCCCAGGTCAGATGTTGTCATCTATCAGGACCCCTAGATATGAAAAATAGCTCTAATTCAATTATAGCAGGGTGTTTTTTATTTCAGGAAAAAAATGTTTCTGTGATAATACCAATGTGACTCTCAACAGGCTTCTGCTTCCAGGAAAGCAGAGGCTCAGCTTTTACTACCTGTCTTCCTGACTGCAAAATTTTTGATTTTGTATCAAATTGCAGTGCTGACCGAGACAGCTTTTAGCAGCTTCAGATCATTCATGAATTGCAACTTTTGCTGCAATGGCAAGCCTTGAGGATAATCTTAACTGGATTGTTTTAATTTCGTCTATAAGGGACTATCCTTAAAAACAATTCTTAAAAACCTCAGCTGGAAAATGTGTCTCTGTTTCTACCATAGGACATTACTGCTATAGGTGTCTGTTAGTGTTTCCAAGTGAAATTTAAAATGCTAGTTGCTACATGGCTTTGAGCTGATATCTTTGGGACCCCCTTTTCAGGGATAATTGAAGATTAGAGGACATCCACAAGATAAAAGAAGGACACATTATCCTCTCCAGAATGTTGGTAACATTAGAAAGAATATTAGAACTGAAAATTTGATCAGGCAAAGTCAAGAAATTCTTCTACAGAAGCATTACAAAATTTACCTTCAGTTACATATAGAGAGTATTGAGTCTGAAAAAGTATGAAATCTCTTCTAAATGGACATAAATTTAGCATAAGAGAACAGTCTTTTTATCAAGCTTTGTTAGCTTTTTATCTCATAAAAAGACTGACTTTTGCTGAGATTTCTCTGAAGATTGATATTAAGGACCTATTTCTTCAGTTTAAGTGGAACAAAGTCAAATATTTAACAGATAGCCACAAAATCTAGCATGTATCATATAATACATAGCAACAAAAAATGAGATACACTAGGAACTGGTATCAAGACTTTTAAAATGTAGAAGTAGACTGGACTACTTCTAGAAGGAATTCTAGATGATTGAATCATGGTGATTACAAAATCTGTGTGCTATATAGCAGGTGGCTAATTACTTTTGCTCTGAAGATTTGCTCTGCAGTGGATGTTAATTGCTACCATTACAACTGGCAAAAATGCAAAATGACATTTCCAAGTTTGTGGGTCTGAACATAAACAGGCATTTTGTTTCCAGATTGCCAAGATTTCAAAGGAACTACCTAGGTATTTAAATACCTTAATTTGCTTATAGAAAATCCATTAATTTTACAAAAAACAGTAGTCCGTAACTGCTTCTTTTTTAAAAAAAACCCTAATTTTGTTTTATTATACTCATTTATCAGTAGGTCCAACAGGAAAGAAGACCAACAAAATGATAATCGTTCCTCATCAAACTGGAGAGTGGTATAAATGGATTGCAATGAAATTCAGTTCTAAACTCTAGACTTTTGAATAACTTTAGAAAATGACTTGTATGAAGAAATAGAAGAATGTTTATGAAATTTGCAGATCCCATAAAATTTGTTGGTATGACTAATAAGCTAGAATGCAAATCCAAAACAACCTTTAAAAATGTTTAAAAATGAACTGAAAGTAAATGAATGCAAAGTAGAATGCCAACATATTTAGCATTTCCTCTTCAGCAGTATAATAGTGTTGCAAGTAAGAAGGCAAAAATGAACAATGGAAATTTAGGCTAAATGATCTAATTTATAATTTGCAATTGATAAAAAATAATATTGTTATATCGAGGCACAGGGCCTGGATATTTACAGCATTTTTCATCTCAATTATATGAAACCAGATTAAACATAGATGAAACATAAGTTTCAGTTTTGTTTATCTCCTCTGTACTCTTTCAACCTTATCTTATCGAACTCTTGTACTGATGTATCTGATTGTAGAACCCTATCTCTACTTCCCAAAATTCAGATCATGACCCTGTCAGTCTTTTGAAAAGCCCTGAGACATGAGTCTTTTTTCTTGTATTAGGACAATATAGCAATATATAAATTATTAGCTCTGGTTCTCTCTCTCTCTCTCTCTCTCTCTCTCTCTCTCTCTCTCTCTCTCTCTCTCTCTCTCGTAAAATATTTTTTCTTATAGCAGCACTGGTAGCACTGATTCTGTTACCTAGTTGTGGTGATGCAAGAAAACAACCAAGCTCAAAAAGCACCAAAGACCCCTCACATTTTATTATTGGTTGGTTATCAAGTTACTTTCTATTTCTCAAACATTTTATTTATTGTTAAATACATTTTAAAGTTAATCTTGAAACATTCCAGTAAACATAAGAAGACATATAGATGTGTAAATGTGTCACCCAACTCTAACCCTATGCCTAGCTAAGATTTTGAAATGTTTTCTCAAAAGCAAAGTCTCAGTTCATACTGGTATTGCTGCATACCAAGTTATATTTTAGGAGCATTCTTTGAACTATAGAATAAGGAATGTCTGACAGCTGAGGAAACATAAGATTCTATCTTTTGCTCTGTATCATTTTTTTTAACACATTAATTTTAAATATTTTTATTTGCCTTTATTATTCAATAAACTGCTTATTACTTTCAACACATTTGCAAGTTTATTGCCTCCAAACCTCAGATCCTGACACCCATAATTTATTGTAGCAGAACATTGAGCTAAACAGATTGTGGAGTGGATTGTTAGATTCTTCAAATATATGAAATGATCTGATGCAGAAGTAGGTCAAAAAGATGTTATTGGTAATAAGCAAAAATATTGCTTAATTTTATATAAAAATATTCAATTTACTATTGAGTAGAATTACATTTGATTTTTTTCACTTCATTATTTAATTGAATGTTTTATTGTAGAATACCTAGCCCTTGATTTCACTTTGCTTCATTTAGAAGGTTTAGATTCCTTCTATTTCTTTTTCCATATATTTCTTTTTTTGTTTTCATTTAAGAAGTGAAAAAGTGCAGAAAAAAAGAAATTCATGCACACATGTATCTATAAGTGAATGTTTCCACCAGTGACTAGTTGTGAAACTATATCTTAGGCCATAGGTACATGCAAATATTTTCATGCATTTGTTTTTGAATGGATGCTTATGAACATGAATCTGCACTGTCTCTTCAGAACATAGGCTGATCTTACTTATATATAAGAATATAGCTGATTAATTTGATTTAGAGCTTAAACCATATTTCTGGCTCCCATTGTTTTCTATAGTAAACTAACAAATCATTAAAAATGCTAGAATATTTTTTTCCAAGTATATATAGACCAAGAGGTTGTAAAAATCAGTAGGATTCCTTTAAAGTCTGTCTTTAAAAGAAAGAGAGGAGGAAGGCTGAATCAAAATTGTTTTTATTCCTTTCTTGTCGGAATAACCTGCTAAATGTCACATGCAAAAAGATGAACAGATTTTTATAGTGAAAGCATACATAGCTATACACATAGATATTATTCTACTATTCCTTTTCAGGTTTAACAACATTATACAAAGGACTGAGGAAGAATAAGAAGTACTGCTACAATTTCGTCTCTTTACAATTTATTTACTTTTACTTTCAGATACAACTCTGGGTCACACAGTTCTTTCTTAGGCATTATGGTGCAAAGCTGTGATTTGGGGAGGGAGTGAATTTGTTAATGGATACACTATTCAATTCAAAGAAATACAAGGCAGACAGAGAATCTTTGTTTTAAAAAACTTTATTATGTAAGCATTACATATGTGCATGCACATACACACACACACACACAATGCAAATGCACTCATACCCATTTTCTTCATTACAAAAATGTAAAGAGGCAAGTAAATTCTGGAGAAGACAGAAGCACTCCATAGATTGTATTGGGATCTTTCAAAAGAGACCTGTACAGATTGTGCTTTTATTCTTTGTTGGTTGCATTTCATCAGGATTCTATCATCCATCACCTCATCGACCTTTTTATTGAAATATTATGTTTCTGGGTCATACATGGCTTACTGCATGGCAGTTAACTTTCTTATCTTTGATAGCTATCATTCCGTACACTGATGTTATGGTTTTCTTGCTTTTCACCTTCCTTTGCATGTATGTATTTTTTTTTCTCAAGTTCAAATTTCATTCATCTATTTCCCCCAATATTTCATTTTCATAACAGTAATGGGCAAGAGACATTATAGAAAACCAAAGAAATCAAATTAAATCCTACATCAGTAACATACACTGCATTTAACAATACTTTTCCATCGTTGCAAATTGTCTTTGTTTCTATCTTATCCATATAACAATTCATGCAATTCATTGCCATTTCTTCTTTCAAGTTATTACGTTTTCCAGGTTAAATTCAACACCAGATAAACATGACTTTATGCAACATCTTCCTTTTGATGTGTTCATTCTAATTTCTTTGGGAGTTGATTATTCATTCTCTCTATACAGGGACATCCACTTCAGTTTAATATTTTCATATTATTTGTATTCAACATGTTCATTCTTGACTCTATCTCTTCTTGATGAACAACATATAATTCCCATTTATGTGTATGTTTCTTTTGATATATCCACTTTTAATTCCATATAAGAAAGTGGATAGAAATATGCTCTTATACATAGCCATTTTCATTTACATTTATATCTTGAAGTATAAACATATCTATAAATAAACATAAGCAGATTCATAAAAGACAGTACATAATAAATGAGATAAATAAACAGTGCATCTACATATCCATAAAAGACAGGGATGGAATGCGAATTAAAATATGTTAAAATAAGGTAATACCTGTCAGCTTTTAAATAAATAATTTTTTAAATAAATAATTTTATTTATACCCCGCCCTTCTCCCGAAGGACTCAGGGCGGGGTATAAATATTTTGATGGATCACTGGGTCCTGATGGACTACTGAGTCCTTTGGGAGAAGGACGGTATATAAATTTAATAAATAAATAAATCCCAGAGTTCTGAAGGAACAGTCAGACATGATCTCAAAACCATTGAAACATATCTTGCAAAGTTCTTGGAGCACTGGGGAACTATCTGGGGACTGCAAAAGAACTGATGTGGCTCCCATCTTCCAAAAAGGAAAAAAACACAGATCCAGGAAATTACAGACCAATCAGCCTGACGTCAAAAACTAGAAAGATCTTGGAAAAGATAATCAGGCAACAAATCTGCAAACACCTAAAAGCAAACAAAGCTATATCCAGAAGCCAACATGGATTCATCAAAAACAGATCCTGTCAAACAAATCTTATTTCATTCTTTGACAAAGTGACTAAATTAGTGGATAAGTGAAATGATATGGATATAGTATAATTAGATTTCAGTAAAGCATTTGATAAAGTAGACCACAACCTACCTACTTCTTGACAAGCTAGAAAAATGCGGGATAAACAGCTCTAACATCAGATGGGTTTGTAACTAACCACAAATCATACTCAACATGTGGTCTTCAAAAGAACTGCATCCATATGGAGGGAAGTAAATCTAAATGTCTAAAATTTTGATTTATTTTCAGTTCTTGCACACTAATATGTTATTCTGCATTTAAATTACATGCACATTTATATCCCCAACTATCATACTATTATCTAATATCTTCTAATAACAGAAAATATTTCTTATTTAATAAATAAATAAGTGTATTAATTAATTAATTGATAAACTGTAAATAAATGTATTTAACCACAAATAAACTGCTAGGAAGATATAATTCATGTTTTTCTTACTTCCTGCATAATAATGAGTCATAAGTCAAATATTCCACTTGATGTCATTTATTCTTTACTTCTAGAAGTTACAAATCTTATTGCATTTAGAAATTATCATTCAGTTCCATTTTTATATAAAACATTCAACACTTCAAACATTTTCATTTCATTATAAATATACATTAAATCAACAACATACAATAAATTTACTTTTCTATGTTTATACATTTTTCAATGACATGAAATTGCAAATAGCTAGTGGGTACTTTGCTAGTATGCTTTGCTAAATATTACTTATTGTCACCATTAGTACATTTTCACTGGAAATTCTAAGCACTCTTGACAATCCCCTTTCATTTTCTGTAGTTATTGCTGTTCCTTGTCCCTTCATATTAATGATCATAATGATCATTTCTGTCAAGCATGAGAATGAATATTATCTTCACACATGTTGAACAAACAATTTCTTTATCCCACAAACAAATAAGATCCACATCTTCCCATTTATACACTTACATTGTCACTTGAATTATACATATTTCTCAAAGTCTCATTTCTTTATCAACAATTTTTTTTGATCCATACATTCACAGTCTCTTTCATTCTACCAAGCTTCCTTTCGCATATTTTCCATTAGGCTAATTCCATTAGCCTACATTTCTCTGACACTTTCGACACCTCTCATAAGAATCACCAAATTATAACAATGAAACATAAAATTATTTTAGATTAATTTATTGTAATGGATTCCATAGTGACCTTGAGGAAAGAGGACAAGAAATGCTGCTTCTGAAGAAATCAAACAAGAGGAACAAGAGGTCATGGCCACTAAACAGAGAATGAAATTAAGGAAGGACCTGCCCGAATGGAGCAAACATTTTTCATTTTCATTTTATTTATTTTAGTCAAGCATATATGAGAAAAACAAGTATAAGTAGGAACATACTATATAAACATGTAGGTATAGATTGGTATAAGCATATGCATAATAATAAATTAGTACAAATAAATGGGGACAGTAGGACAGGGGCGGTAGGCACGCTAGTGAGCTTATGCATGCTTCCTTATAGACCTCTTAGGTATGGAGTGGAGTCCATGGTAGACAGTTTAAGGTTAAAGATTTGGGGGTTTGAGGATGTAACAACAGTATAAAGTAATAAGTTCCAGGCATTGACCACTCTGCTACTCTAAAGTCATATTTTCTGCAATCAAATCTGGAGCGGTTCACTTTGAGTTTGAATCTGTTCTTAGACTGTGTATTATTGTGGTTGAAACTGAAGTATTCATTCATAGATAGACAATTGTAATAGACAATTGTAACAGACAATTTTGTGTACTAAGCTTAGATCAGACTATAGGTGGCGTAGCTCTAAGCTTTCTAAGTCCAGAATTTCAAGCCTGATGGCATAAGTATTCTATTGAGGAATGGAGTACTCTTCTCGTAAAATACCTCTGGACTTGTTCAATTGTATTAATGTCTGTTAAATGATATGGATTCCATGCAGATGAGCTGTATTTGAGAATTGGTCTGGAGAAGATTTTATATGCCCTCTTCTGCAATTCAATATTACTGGGGAAAAAGCTTCGCAAAATTAGGTTGACAACTCTTAATGCTTTTTTGGCAATGCTGTTACAGTGAGCTCTGGGACTTAGATCTTTCGAAATGAGTACTCTTAGGTCCTTGACAGAGTGAGGGTTGTCTTCGAGGTCGTATTCACCCAGTTTGTATTTAGGGTTCTGATTCTTTTTACCAATGTGTAAGACAGAGCATTTGTTTGTAGAGATTTGAAGTTGCCAATTATTTGACCATTGAGTCACATAGTCAAGGTCACTGTTTTCTATGGTGTTAAATAATTTTATGTCATCAGCAAAGAGGACGCAGTTGCTTTTGGTGTAATCACAAAGATCGTTTATGTATATTAAAAATAGGGTGAGTCCTAGAACGCTGCCTTGGGGGACACCACTGTTAACTGGTGCAGGGTTTGATATGGCACTCCTTATTTTAACTACTTGTTTGTTTGACAGGAATGCATCTATCCATTTATGTAGTAACACAGAAATGCCGTAAGATTGTAGTTTTAATATTAGTTTGTACCACTGAGTCAAAGGCTTTGCTGAAGTCTATGTAAATTGCATCTATTGCTTTTCCCTGGTAAAGTTTGCCATCCAAATGTTTGTATGAGTTGTAGATTACAGGTTAGTTTTTTCTGAAGCCAAACTAATTGTTAGATAGTAGGTTATTTGACTGTAAGTGGAGGATAATGGATTGGTTGATGATTGATTCCATGACTTTGCAGGTGACACAACATAATGAGATTGGTCTGT
>JANHFO010007170.1:255482-270674 GCA_032468095.1 Pareas carinatus
TTGTCAAATGCCTTACTGAAATCCAAATATACTGTGATCACAGCATTTCGCTGGTCCATTAATTTAGTCACTGTCAAAGAATGCAATAAGGTTTGTCTGGCATGATCTCTTTTTTGAAAAAGTCATATTGGCTTCTAATAATAACTTTGCCTGTTTGTAGCTGTTCACAGATCTGTTGCTTTTGGAAGAAAAGAAAATAACTTGTTCTTTAGAAGAGCCACAAAATAAAGCCTTATGTAGCAAAGAAACCATAACAACGGTTATCAATAACTTGAAAATTAGAAATTAATAGGAATATGCTTTACCTATTCATATAAGTAATGACTGGGCAATGCATTGATTTCTACATCTTCCACTTAAAATATCTATTTATTATGTCACCTTAACAATTATTTTAGTTGCTTTTCTTATTCTTTTCTCTAGAATTTCTTATACAGTGTCCCTGTTTTTTGTATTTTTAAGCCTCATGTCTACTTAACACAAATTCTGCTCTAGCAGCTTAAAAATGTCTGACAGCTCATAGGAATTTTAAGGACAAATTACCTCTCAGTGTCAGTTGCAGTGGATGCTTAGGGATAAATATTTGAACAAATGGAAAATACCAAACTGACCTACATCTGCTGGATTATCTCTGTATTAGAGAACCTGTTTCTATTTTTGCCATACAATATGGCAAGAGATTGTGCTAGCTATTCCCTAACAGAAAAACACCAAGTTAGTTATTTTAAAATGTAAAAAGTCACTTTCTGAATTAGACATAAATTCATTTTTGTTCAATACTCTGACAACTAGGAGGAATTTAGCCATATTCTTCTGTCCTGATACCCCTTTTACAAGCTTAGGATGACTGAAATACTAATGAATAAATAAATACTAATCTGCTGATTACTTATTCTGATCCCAAACAGTGAGTGCTCATAGATCCCTGGGTACCTAAAACAGAATACTTAAGGAAATCCTTCCTATGTTCTCATTCTTTTCCTTTGTACTTATAACTGAAGCAACCTCAACTCTACACTTTGAAATAATAGTTCTATACTTAGTAGTCAGGGAATGTTAAAACTATTATTTTAATCATTAAAATAAGATAAAAAGAAAATAAGAGAAATAACAGAAAGCACTAATCTTTAGCTTCGTATTCATTTATAGAAATGCTTTTGGGTCTCATATAAGTTCCCTAGGAATATTTAGAAATGAATGCAGCCAAAGTATTTCGGTGGGATACATTTACTCTCTAAGAATAAAAAGCATATGAGGGAAGATGTAACATATAGAAAACATCTATAGTCTATGGCACAGGTTTACATCCATGGTGAATGAATGATTGCTACACACATTAGGATACCGATTTTATGAAAAGGAACTGGACCTCCTAGCAGTTAATTGTGTAGAGGTTCCACAATGCTCTCAAAATGCAAGGTGTGCATATGTGCCTGTAAAATTTGCTTTCCAGGATTTTTTATTTTTACAAAACAGGGCGCTTCTCTTGGAAAATTACTTGTGTTCTCAGTTTTAACAGATTACACAGCATTCTTGACAATTGGTAGAAACTCATGCATTCTTGACAATTGGTAGTGCCCAAGAAGAATATAGGTACAGAAAAAGTGAGGAAAATGTCTTATTGATTTTGTAGGGCGTGTCTTTGGTTTGATTCTTAAAAGCTTCCTTTGAGGTACAATGTATTTCCAAAGTTGTCCACTGCCCAGTATGCACTTGTATTCTAGATTATTGTTATTTTAAATCTTGTATTAATTTGAACTCTTACTGAATATTATATCCATGTTTTCACATAAAAATAAACAGTGATTGTTTAAGAAAATATCTATGTAGTTTGAAAATCAAGCAATAACTGAAAAGTTTACAAATGTTGGAAAATAAATTTACAAGGATAGGACTACTGCTCTAAGACAAGAGTCTGCACTCCGTCCCCCCAGCTTCTGAATGGCCAGATCTCATCCCTTCCACTTCTACAGGCATGATTGGCAGGTCAAGCTTTGTAGCCATTGGATAGCACCAGTCCAGGAGCAAGAATGCCATAATAGGGTGCCACAACCAAGGCTTTTATCACTTGTTTTGTTTCACAGTGATATATTGGTATTTTGATAATGGGATAGCACCTTGCATGCTACTTTTACATTTATAATCTATTTCTGTGTGTTTTGTTAATGTGTACTTACAAAACTTTGAGAGAAATATGTAGTGTTTTCAGGATCACACTTTTTACTGGAATTCTATTGCTTTGTGGAAAACGTGTTTTGAAGCTTTTTTTTAAAAAAAGAAAGCTGCTTTAAGACTTTTGTATTACCTATGTTTGAATAACTTTAAGCAAGAGATTTCTTTAGGGTTACCAGAGTTTGCTACCAAAATCTGAATAACTGCTACATGGTCATTTTGCTGTCATTTTATTAAACATTTAACTTTATTTTGGTTTTAATAGTGTCCTCTAGATTTGAATCAAACAATAGATATGTTGTTTGTTAATTGTTGGATGAATGTTGATATTACAAGATACAGGATTTTTGTAAATTATATATTCATTGGTAGTGTCTGTTCTCTTGTAGTAAAGCCCCTCAGTCTAGAATGTTTGAAAACTTTTAGAGGAGGAACTAGATAGTACTATTCTTTCATCTTTGTCTCTTGGTTGAGTTCTTCAATCCTATTCCTGTTCATTTTTTTTCTTTTTAAATAAGAATTTAGACAATCTACTATTTCGTTTCTTTGTTTCAGTAAGTGCAGTTAGTATTTTATTGCAATAGTTTGTTTCAGCTGTTTTAAAATTAAACAGCAACATTGTCATTGACTTGGAAGAGAAATTAGGCTGATAATATACCTATGTTCTTTCATTCAGGTATATAGTAAGATTGGACGTAGCTTTTCAATGTCATGAAATGCCTATTTGGTTATACTACTTAATTGTTAAATGGAAATAATAAGGAACCAAAGACACCTCTGTAAATTAATATTTTAAATTTTTTTAGTTCAGTATTTTAATATTTAAAAGAAAAAACAATCTGTTAGTTTTTTTAAATTACCTAAAAAAAGATAGTACGTTCTAGTTTTCAACAGATTTAAGTTCATGGTTTAATTTGGCTTTCTATTCCTTACAAGAACATATCTAGAGAATATTTATCATAAATGTTACTGGTGCTTCAACATGAGTCAAAGATAACTTGATGTAATGCCAAATTACACTTTGATGAATGACTTTAAAAGACTTCTAATTTGATGAGATGTGGGAGCTGAAGTTAAGTCGAGATTTTCCTCCTGACAATGGAAAGCTGTAACCTTTCCAGGTTCATTTTTAACTGTGGTTCTTCAATTTTAATTAGGCTGTACTCTGAAGATTAAAAACTAATGAAGATAACAATTAATATATTTATTTAAGAATTGAATTGTTTCACATGTGTTAAATCTGTTCCTGAAATCTCTGTTTGGTTTCTTAAATTATTTATTTCAAGGTTTATACATATACATACAAAAGCTACTTGTGTGACATAATAATGAATCAGATTGTAGTTAATTATGATTTATCATGTAAAACAGAGCATGCTTAATGCATACTGGCATTCATACTAGTTTGATTATGCTTATGATTAGAAATGACTACACAGAAGATATATAGTCAAATGTCAAATATATAGTGTAAAAATCTGGAATTATGCAGTATTTGCCGGTTTTCAAAAGCTTGCCATTTTCAGACCAAACTTTGAAAAAAACTTGGAAGTTTTTTTGGAAAGCTAATAAAATATTTATTTCAGTTCATTCATTTGCTATGTGATATGGATAGGAGATTGTATAATATTCAAATCTTTTATGATTTATTTCATTGATTGAAAGAAAATGTTACATTTAAGCCTTTTAATTTATTTATTTTTAATTTTTGAATCATGGATATTTTATAAATTGTAGCTAGTATTACTAATTTCATTTTACAGTTATTTGCCTTAGTTTATAGCATTTATATTATTCATTGTAAAAATTTAATAGTAAATTTCTACATTTTTTTGAGTTTTAATATGTGAACTTTGCAGTTTAATAATTGATATCTTATTTTAATATGACTTTTTATATTTTATTGTAATTGTTACATTATTAATTGTATGTTAGTTTAAAATGAAAAAGATTGATTAATATTGGTAAGAAATTCTAAGAATTTTGATGTTTTGAATTATTTATGATTGATATCTAAATATATGTCCTTAAAGAAATAAAGTCTATTGCTCACATAGCTCAAGATTTATAGAAATATTCTATAAAACTAAAGTAGCAAAATGACCGTGTATCAGTTATCCAGATATTCGCAGCAAAGTTGTCATATTTTTTTTAAAAAAAAAATGCCATCCAAGTATTACCTTGAATTGCAATTTTTGTATAGATTCCATAGATTCTGCCAGCACCTGTCTTCCTTTTGTTTACCGAAATCTATATTTCACATCTTTGACAATGTGGTAGGGAGATTGTCTATCTGTCTCCAGTGTAAAATCTGGAAATTGTTCCTTTTGGTTATGTGTGATAATTAATTATTGATTTCTCAAAATCTATCAAAAGACAATTTTCTGGGTCTCTCACTACTTTATTATAAACAAAAATTAACCAAGGTACTTTATGGTTTTACTTTCAATCTTCTCCTTACAACATAGCAAATTTTTATTATAAAATTTTTATATTCTATATAAATGTCATTGCCGCCATAGCTTGAATTGAATTGCCTTAGATGTGTCATAAAAATCAGAATGTACCCTCAAGGGAATTAATTGACTCAAGCTGAACTTCTCTTCCTACAAAGATGAAATATAGCTGATGTAAATCCATTCCTATATTGATTACTTTTATAAGATCCTTTTAGATCATATATTGAACTCATATTTATACAGCAAAACAGCAAAAATTTATACAGCGAAACAGAATGCCTCTTGTATGCCTTCAGATAGAAGGCATACAAGAGGCATTCTGTTTTGCTGTATAAATGTAATCACATCTTCTATTCGTCTGATTGATAGTATTAATTTTAAATATGGAACCTGTAAATGCCTCCCACCGATCGGTTCGCTCCCACAGAGAGGGACTCTTCAGGGTGCCGTCGGCCAGACAATGCTGGCTGGCGACCCCTGGGGGGAGAGCCTTCTCTGTGGCAGCTCCCACCCTCTGGAACGACCTCCCCGCTGAGATCAGAACTATCACCGACCTCCGTACATTCCATCGTGCAGTAAAGATCCATTTCTTTGCCCAGGCCAGGCTGGCCTAACCTTTTTTACATTTTTCTGTGCACCTTCCGCTTCCCAAATATCATTATTTTTAAATTATTCGTTTTAAATTGGTTTTATATTGGTTTTTTTTAAATCAGCCATTGTAATTATAGTCTTTTAAAAAAATTTAATTATGTTTGTGTAACTGTTATGTGTGTTTATATCTGTCTTTTTATGGCTGTACACCGCCCTGGGTCCCTTCGGGGAGACGGGCGGTATAAAAATATAAATAAACTAAACTAAACTAAACTAAACAAAACTTTCTCCTACCTTGTTGAGGAACTTTAGTCGTGAAAGTGCATCTTCTATGATGATAAGTCTCTCTCTTATAAAAGACCCCAGAACCTCTTCCCTTAGATCCTCCTTGGGGAGAACCAACAAACTTATAATGGCCAGATCTGCTGCTATCTCTCCATTCGAATCCAAGTACATTTCAAATGGGGAAATATTCCAAAACTCATTCTTCTCCAGAAAGGGATGAAACTAGTATTGAAACATTCAGGAATTTTAAAAGAACAAATCTTCATGAGTTCTACTACAACAGAATCTTTTTTCTACCATTCTGTAATTTGTATATATGCTTCATTAGGAGAACATGTGTTGCCATTATTGTCATAAGCGAATAAAAAATATTTGGAAATTAATACATTAGTGAGGGTGTGCACTTCTGTTCTTAGGTGGTCTTTGTCAGCTGGGCATTTGGTTCTGGAGACGAGGGTTCCTTTAAACAATAAATTGAACAACAGAAAAAAAGAGATTATTTTTACTGTTGTTACAGGCAATGAGTTTTCCGCCCAGAAAGCCTAGTTATTTGTCAAGAAGAAAGGCTAATCTTCTTCCTGGTGACCTAGATGGGAAACACAGCCAGGGGAGCTGATTCTGCTTTATTGTGATGCTCCCTGAACAGGATTTTGTAAGTCTGAAAGTTCAAATCTCCCACCAACACTTTCCTTGTCCTCAAAAGTGAGGGAGGGGCCTTTCTGACTCTCGGTTTCTGCCCTTTGATGCAGCTGCAACTTCCCCCTTCTTGCCTCATCTTTCCCTGAGCAGCTTCTCTTCTCCCTGTCCCAAAAGTCATTCTAGCATATTATTACATTTCTTAAATAGATTGTGGGAATGTTGGTGATGTAACTTGGTCAGAATGCCCCATAGAGGCATCCAATGAGGGGTTGCAAGCAGGGAAGATAGCAGGGCAGCGGTCCTGCTTATCCGAAGCTGCTTCAAGCTCCTATTCCTTGGTGGAAGAGATGGAGCTTCAGTCGCCATTTAGGAACCAGCTGGAATGCCGTGAATAACATCAAACCACGAAAGCAAGCAACGGAAGTCACAGAGGAGAGTTTTATTTCAACAATCACATCCAATATGGTAAGAAGAGCCTAAATTTAAAAAACTTTGCCCTCCTAAAATCCTGGCCCAAAGATCAGAGGGAACAGAGGATATTTGCCCCCGTAAAATAAAAAAGGTGAACGAAATGTAAAGGGAGCCAAAGGGATTAAGAAGAACACTCAAGTAAATTTTGAAAAAGAAAAGAAAAGATTGTTTGAACTATAAATTGGTCAAACCTTGACTAAACCTAGACTAAGACTCTGATTATTGGGAAGTAAATTTGGACTTGGAATAAAGAGGAGATATAAAACAACATTTAAAAGTTGGAATTTGAATTTATTTTCACAAAATAAAGTGGCTCAAATAATAAAAAATGCAGTGGATTATAAATAGAGAAGAGATATAAAGTTGGGATATGAAGATGTGGACGACGATTTTGGATTACTTATAAATGGAGTGTAAAGATTTGGAATTTGGAAAAGGAGAGATGGAAAAAATGGCCCCCAGACAGGAAATGATGAAAGAACAGCCTGATGAATTTACGCGGCAGATAGAACAACTGCTTAAATCATGGGAGAGACATTGCCACAAACAAAACATACAGGAAATTAAAAATAGATTTTGGATTTTGGAAAAAGAAATATCAGAGCAAAGTGGAAGAAGGAGAAAAAGGAGGAAAAAGAACGGTACCCAGAGGGTAAAGACAAAAGAAATGGTGGTAAAGTATAAAAAGACAGAGAAACCTAGCAATTCTTCAAGGAAAATGGAAAATAAAAAGAAACACTACTATAATGTGGACCAGAAAGACTGGAATGAAGGGAAAAGAAAGAAGCAGCAGGAATAGAAAAGGGGGAAACAAGCAAAAAGAATTGGGGGAAGGAAGTGGAATAATGCACAGTAGGATGTGGGTTAAAAAAGAAAGGAAGTGTGGTATAGAGTTATTTGCTAAAAGAAAGGAGAATTTAGTTTTAAAAGTGTTGAATGAAGAATTATTAGCTAGGAGCGGTATAGGCTAAATTAAAAGAACCTTTAAAAAAACTATAGAGAAAGCAAGGTTGATGATAAAAGGAAAGTTAAAGATTTGGGATTAAAGGAAATGAGAAAATTTAAGCAATTGCAACAAAGTCTTAAATTATAAGAGATTTAAAGGCCCACGGATCAATTTTTGGGCAGCCACAGAGCTTGGGGAGGCCTGGAGATCGGGGTGTGGGCCTGGGCCAGCACCGACTCTGAGGAGAGTTGAGCCTCACTCACCTGCCCTGCTGCCTTGCTGTTCCTCTCTCTGCCATGACTCTTGGTGAAACTGCCTTTGCATTTGAATTCTGGATGCCCCTTTCCACTGTCTCCTCCGATTGGCCCAGCACAGGTTGGTTCCTACCCTTTTCAATAAATGTTAAATAATTCCTTTAAAAATAAATTTTTTGAGAAATTTTTGTTGTAGTTTGCTCGTAGATGGGAAGCAAAAAGATGTATAAATTTTCAGTAGTGTAGCTTTTATGGTTTTTGAGATATAGCGATGAGTCAGATCTAAGTGAGTGAGAAATGAATGATCAATGAATTGTTTTTGACAAATATTACTATAGATAATAGTTATTTTAAAGATTTTTAGAGATTGTATTCTTAAACATGATTCACTTATAATATTTGCTTAGCAAGCTATGCAATTGAAATGTATCGGAAAAAAATAGCATGGCCTAGATGTTTTAGCTAATCCTCAGAAGTGCCCCCAAATTTAGGATTTTTAAGAGATACAGTGCTTGACATAAAATGAACAATTCAATGCTGTATGGAGTTAAAAATAGAATGAAAGTTAGCATTATTTACATATCTAAAATTTGGAACAAAGAATTGGAACATGTAATCTTGAAAAATCAGTGGGATCCTAGTTTTATGAAATGCAAAACTTACTTCTAATAATTTAAGAATTAAGTTCATTCATGTCAAGAATTTTTTTTCATATGTATTAGACTCTTTAAAGAGTGCTTCAAAGATATAGGCCATCATATTATTTTGTGCTAGTTTTATAAGACATTTGACCAGATTATATGATTTGGTCTTCTCCAAACATACTGCAGCTAGGTCTTGGTTTCAAATCATAGTATGTTGATATAATTTTGGAAAGATATATAATAAAGATATGTATGATGATAAATTATACTGTTAAAGTATGAATTTTGTCATTTTATTAAAATCATTGCTCTACCATGGAGTCTAGCAAAAAGAATAATCATATGTAAAAGGAAAGAAACATGATATTAAAATATGAGTTCAGGATATGGATTTGTTATGTATTTTTCAAAAATATATATTCTAAAAGTGAGAAGATAAAGTAATATATACTTCTATATATGGATTTAATCCCACATTGATACTAAATGGATACCATATGAATTTTCTTCTTTATTCTTTCCTCCTTATTTAATTTATTTTAAACACTAAAATGTATATTGAGCTTTTAAAAAAATTATATAACCACTATTGTATTGTTTTGTTGGTGTTATAGTTATTTGTATTTCACTACAGCATCACTTTTTATCTGTTAATATATCTATATCCATAAAAGCCAAAAACAATTCATTCACTCATTCATCCATTCATTCACTCACTTACTGACTCATCATGAGATCTCTAAAACCATTAAAGCTACAAACATCAAATTTGCTACATACCTTCATATTCTCATCTAGGCGCTCACTAAGAAAGGATTTTTAAAAATATTATTTAAGATTTATTGCCATATTTAAATTCAGGATGGGTAGAGGGACAAAATATCCGACACCGTTTGTTTCCTTTCTCCTAATTGGAGGGTTTTTGCAGCCTATTGTTTGATTTTGGGTTTTTCTGTTCACACCACCAGTAGCAGCAGCGTGAGTAGAGATAGAAAAGCACAAACATGGCATTGCAGTAGGCTGCTCTCTTCCTTTTTAACCCTAACCTCCCCCAGTCCTACCCCCCAATGACCCAGCCTGACCATGGCAAGTGAAACCTTGCCGAAACGTCTCCAAGAGACTTTAGGTCGAGGTGTGTTTGGGTCTTTTTACAAGCCCTGGAAATACCTTGTATAGATGTACTTGCATTGTTTTTTAAAAAAAGAATTTCAAAAGCAGCTTTTAAACAGCTGATACTTTTACTAGATAGACATATCAGTCTCACCAGAGGAGGTGTAGATTATTTTAAAATGAAGCATATATCTTCTCCAAAGGTGTGCCCAGGGAAAAGAAATGCAGATTTTCTTCTCCCTTTTTTTAATGATTTCCCTTCCTTTGGTTGTGAAGGAAACAAAAGTTTGTGTGCTGCCAAACATTCTCTCCAGCTGTGACTGTTTGTCGAAGAAATAGGAAAGTAATGGGTCATGAATGCTTTCCCATTCCCTTGACACAGATGCACAATTTGGGGAAAATGCTTAATGGAGCACCCCCTGCCCCCTTTCTAGTGTTATCAGAGCACTGAGATGGGAGAGGCAAGATTTGGGAAGCGTCTCAATTGAGTTAGAGAGATGCTTCACATTCAGATCTCAACCACTGGGGACTGAATCAGATTATCCATTCTTACAGGGAAAAAATCTCAAAATATTAAGCCAGTTTGAATCTCAAAGTTTTCTAAACTATCTTGAGCTATAATATTTATTTATTAAATTTATATGCCACCCATCCAGTGATCCCGAGTGCCTCACATTATCATAAATAACAGTATAAAGCAACTTAAAGGTTAAAAGCATTAAAACATTTATCTTCATTTATCTTCCACTCTACACAAAACTTGGCTTTGATTTCTCAGCTGTTTTTAATGTAGAGTAACTTCTGCTAACAAGAGAAGCAACATCCTGGACACTTCCGGACATTTTTATCAATCCCATAATCTATTCCCTATTTTATTTGTATTCTGTTCCAACCTTACTCACTATGTAAGAATATAGGTTACAGATGGTGGAAATTTTGTAAATTTATGCTGGGATTTTGTTTTGGAATCTGGCACTGAGTTGAAGGGAGGAATAAAACAGCTAAGTAGCCTTGAGTCCCTGGTAAGGAACAAGAGGCTGATGAGAGATCCTCCTTAAAACATTGCTGTAACTTCTGCTAACAAGGCAATAGACAAATCTAGTAGTTATGGATATACAACTACAGTGGACATCTCATAGTTATGCAGTTGTGCTTTAGTCTGGCAAGATTCTTGTCTATAGGCAAGTAACAATAAACATACCATTGCGGCCAGCTCATGGTATCATTTCTGGTTCCTTGGAATTGAGTTTTAGGGAGGACTTCCATTCAACCCCCTCCCTCCCCAAAGATACTCAAGGCTACTCAGTTGTTTCCCTCCTTCCTCTCAACTCACTGTGATGGCCCTGTTGGAAAGCCAGTTCAGAGGAAGAGGAGGTAGAACTGGAGCTAAGACTATTTGATGGGGATGACATGAGACCACCTGACAAGACTGTCCAGGTGACACAGGGTCTGAGGATGGCATTGTTCCAGGCCTGTCCGGCATTGGGGAAAGCGGTCAACTGGTTGGAAAGTTGCCTGTCCTATCAAGGCAGAGGAAGATCAGCAGTCAGTGGTGAATAGTGATGAAAGGCAACAGATCACCTCCAATGAGAAACAGCTGCCCCTTCTGTCCGATCCATGAGCATGGAGAGCAGAGCAGAAGGAAGCACAGAGGAGGTCTGCGAGGTTGCTCATGAGGAAGCAGCCCCACCCCTCCTCATAAGAAACACTTAGCTTGGGTGATTTAGCCAGATGCGGAGGGAAGGTGCATTTGTGTTTCAGCCTTGTGGATTTCAGGCCTTGCTTTGTGAACTCTGAACTTTCTTTGTGGATTTTGAATTTCCTCCTTACCTTGTGAATCTGCTCTGGTGACTATTGAACTTAGTATGTGAGACCTAGTTGTACTGACTGGGTGGCTGCTTTTGAGGAAAATTGGGGTGGAGATTTACTGGAATCATTGGAGGGCCATCGGTTGTGGTATAGCTGTGCAAAAAGCAGACTTTATTGGTACCTGCACCTGCCAGTGTGATCCGGGTCAGAACAGATTCTACCATTAAATATTTCAAAATATTTAATTTGTGAAGGAAATCTAATTCAGCTGTGAGATTGACACATTTTCTTGTTTCTGTTTATTTAAGGCACAAACATAGATTATTTCATTGTATTACCCCTCTCCCCTTCCATTCACTATGTCCCCCAAATGAAAAACAGAATGGATGAACTCACAGAAGAGAAGGAGGAGGAACTGAAAGCAGGGAAGGAGATGGAAAAATTGTAGAATGTGAGTGACTCCATTGCTATGCTGATGGATGAACCTCATTGTTTAACTTTTTAATTAATGCAAAATGTTACTGAGTGGATCATCTTAGCTTCTCCACCTTCTCATTTTTGACTGGAGCTATTTCATTTCCCTCACTCTTTCCCCTCTTTCCTTTATTAGAGCAATTCTGTTCAGCTCTTATCTGGGCTTCTTCAGATCCTCTTTGTTCATATCTTTGCCTCCAGCACTGATTTCATGGTTGAGCTATGCCATGATTTCTGCTTCTTCTGCTTATTCACATCCAATTCTCTATCCTTCTCACCACCACAGCAAAAAGACTTAGTTTTATAATGCTCTAAATTTTCCATTTTTCTTTCAATCAAATTCAGGAGATTTTGTTTAATACAGAGACAGATTACACATTTCTGGGCCTCTTCTGAGACACCAAATCTCTTGTGCCAACATGTACAGGCAAGGAAAGCAAAACCTATCTCCAGCCACACTATTCTGTTTGAACTACACACACACACACACACACACACACACACACACACACACACACACACTTTGTGTGACTTAATGGCTAATATTGTCTTCCGAACTGACTCTGAAGGTCAATAGATGGCCTAAGAATCTGTCATACAGAGCAAGCTCTAGATCATATATTTGTTGTTGTTTCTGAGGCTGTTGTTTCCACCTGTCTCCTCAAAAAATCAGTTGTGTACTTGGAGATCTTCCCTCATCTTGTCCCCATAACTATAGTCTGTGAAGTTAGTTAGACTGGGGAATAATGACTGATTCAACATCTCTTTAGGACAAGTCAGTAAAATGGAGATTTGTACCTAGCTTTTTTGATCTAATCCAACATCTCATCATCATTTACAGTTGCAGTGGTACCTCACATTTCAGATATAAAAAGAAAACAGTTTCTTACAAGGTCTATTTCTACTTTGCTCTCCAAGATGCTACCTCCTCTTCCAACTCCTCCTTTCCTTCCAATTTCCCCATGTTGCTTCTGCAATTTTTAGTTCTAAGTGTTGTGTCCGGGGGGAGGGCTTTGCCAGCGCAGGAAAAGCCAGCCCCCGGATTGGCAGGCTGCCATCCCTGCCCGGGCATATAAGGAGGTAGCCAGCCACCGCTGCCCAGTTCTTACTCCGACCACCATACCTTAATAAACCATTGGAAGCAGTAGTGCCTCCGCTTCGTTCCTTGCGACACCCATCTAACACTAAGCTTCATTTCTTCTGCACTTAATACAGCAGAGAGACTGAAACAAAACATTTGAATAGTTGAACATGGGCAGAAAAGCGTCTGAGTTTATTGAAGAAAGGTTGCCTGGGGATTTCCAGTTGTCAGAAACAGCTTGCTGTAAATTTGGAACCATCAACATATGTCACTTTGGTAGGATACTACTTGTAGGAATGTTTGCTCCCCATCTGCTCATCCTTTATATTTGCAAAATACAATTTAATATAAAAGGCACCATGCATCTTCATTACTCTCTTCTCACAAGGAAAATGGTTTTGTTATAGCCTACCTTCAAAGCGCTAACTGTTTGGGGAAGTGGGGAGCAGGAAGCAATTTTATTAGTTCAAACCTCAATGGCCTAATCAGAAATCCTCAACAGATTATGACTTTATGGTTTACTCAAAGATTATTAGTCTAAAACAAGACATCTGCATAATATGAAGAAAACCTATTTGACAATATGAAAAATATCTGTTTGAAATCTGAGGGCCTTCTCAGTTTGGCCCGGAATCCATTCTCCTCCCAGCCTGATGTAGCGAGTAGAAGCAATGATGTTCAGAACAGAAAGAAGAATTGCTACTATGACGACAATCAGATAAAAGAAATTTGAGTCCAGGACAAAACTATAGCCCTATAAAGCCTAAAGGGTAGCATATTCTGACTTGCTAGATTCTATTACTATAGTTTTACTATTAAAAGAGCATTGATCTACATGGCATTAGTTTCCTAGTCTGGCCTACCCAATAGACTGACATGATGTCAATGGTGGAGTATAAAACTCAAATCTTCAGTCAACATTGTACTCACATTCACTTTCTTCCTTTGTCACCAAGTTTATTTGTGCTGAGGAAATTTTAAAAAAGGCATTATACTGTATAGGGCAGAGAGAATGACCTTGAAGAAAGAAGTGCTACCAATGATAAGAGAAGGTCAGTGGTCTAAGATTAGTCAGCTGACTTTGTACCCAAGGAAAGATTACAACTTTCCAGTCTTGATCACTATAACCAAACTGGCTCATCAGTGTATGCCTTTGAATCCAAAATTTTCTGTTTTTTTTAACGAGTTCACCAAGCATGATCAAATGACCTTCCATGATATTTCCAAGATAAATTTGAGGTTATCTTATACCTACTGGCTAATTTTTCTGGAGTCATACCACTAGTACTTTATTTTATAGAAATTCTCTTCTAAGTTATAACAACATGAATTTCAATTCCTTCAGACACATGCTTTTTCATTGTTTCAACTATTTTATGTCAACGTCATTAGCTCAGTTTATCACACACTCTTTCACTTATTCACCCTCCATTTAAAATTTCACCAAGGGTTATACAATTTGACAATTACATGCATTTATACACAATTCAACTTCAAATGTTGTCTTTTGTTGCTCAATTCCAAATGTCCTGTTATTGACCTTGAATGTTTCTCTCAACTCTGCATACAAAAACCATTGAAAATTAAATCCCTCTGCAATTGTTCTCTTGATTTCACCTTACAATCTCCTCTCTTGATAGGTTAACCATAACCATGCTGTTTCTTTCTTATAAAACACTTCCTGTACTACCTATTTCATATTCTGAATATAGTACTTTTTGACATAATGTTTTGTAAAATCTTGACCTTAACTTTATTGTACTTTAGAAAATCATGACATCCAGATTTTAGATAATGCTCTTCTAATTCTAAAATTGTTTTATTTCTCAGTAGCAACCACTCTTCAATCCAAATCAAACAGCTGGTTGCAAAATACAGTTTTAAATCAGACAATTCTAACCCTCCTCATTTCTTTGCATCTTGGAGAACTTTATATTTAAACCTTGGCTTTTCCCTCATGGCATTCAAACCTAGATACATCTTTCTGCCATTGTTTAAATGGTACATTGATTCTCAAAATAGATATTCTTTGAAAACAAAAGAAAACATCATTTTAGGTCATAGGTGTAAAACACAAGAGCCATGTGCCAGATACGGCCCGTGGTCTTCTTGGATTCAGCCAGCGGGGCTGCCCTGGAGGCAAGTGGGTGGTCCCCTGGGGTGAAGGCATGGGGGCCAGTGGGAGTGGGGCTGTGAGGGGGGTTGTCAGTGGTGGCTACAGGAGGTCTGCACTGGCAACGGTGGGGCCATGGGGGCC
>JANHFO010007171.1:5849-24516 GCA_032468095.1 Pareas carinatus
AGTTGTGTGGATTCAAAAATGAAAGGACTGCCTTATTCAAAGTCCTGCTCCCTTCATGGTGGAAGGAAGAATCTTTCATTTTCTGATTTTATTACTTTCTTCCTATTGTGTAAGGAAATTCTGTAGTTCTGTACATGATTAACTGCATTTTTTCTAAATTCAAAATACATGATACCATGACACAAGCTGCATTGCAACTAGAATGCAAAGTCTACCCTTCATGAACCTGTGTGCATTATTCTTTTTGGCTGCCAGCTTGTAGACACTACATCCTTTTTCATAGCTTTTGAAGAGGAGCTACAAGGTCAAAGGAAGAGTTTTAGAGTCTTAATTCAACTTACACTCCTAGCTGAGTTGATCCTAGCTATAATATTCCAACAAAAGCCAAGAAACATTTTGTTTTTCACAGGAAGGAATGTTCTGTAAGATAACATTTACCTTCATTTTTATAAGTATTTCTATGAATATTTTTAAAAACTACAGGATGTAATGAGGAATGCCTTAATTTTTGAAGTTTTTGTTTTGGTACTGAAACTTGGCTGCATATTTTTTCTATTTTGTTGGGAAATAGTATATATATTTGGTCATAGATGTAATACTTGGAAGAAATGCATTTTCTATTATAGTCATCTTTGCAATTCTTATGAACAAATAATGATTTGGTCTTGGATATTTTATTTCTTCATTAGGACTCAAGGTGATCCTGTTCGCATTAGACACTCACATTCTCCTCGAAGCTATCGCCATTATCGACGATCCCAGTGCTCTGATGGGGAGAGATCTGTTCTATCTGAAGTGAAGTATGTTAATCACTGAGGAAGGTGGATGGTCATTTGATAAGCATTGCAATGTCAGTTACAAGGCATGCAGCTTATAACAGGATGATCTGGGAATATTTGCTAGAATATTTAGTTTTCTGGGAAATTATTCAAGAGCCATTTTGACCTAGTGATTAAGATACCAGTATAGAAACCAGGAGAGTAAGAGATTTAATACCCCTTTGGTCATTCAAGATGACTGAGTGACTTTGAGCCAGTCCCTCTCTCAGCCCGACTCATCTGACAGAGTTGCTGTGAAGAAAATAGGAGAAGGAAGAAGTATTAGTAGGTATGTTTACTACCTTGAATTATTTATAAAAATAATAAAAGAATATTAAAAAATCTAGAAACCTGGGTAGGAAGGGTAAGAGACTGGCACTTTGACCTGTTAACTGGATTCTTCATTCTGTGATTACTAAAAGGGAATCCCCACCCTTATTGATACGATGATGGATCTGTTGTTTTCAGAAATAGCACACTCTGCTAGACATTCAAATTAAAAGGCAGGCCTTCTCATCAACAATTTCCAAAGGAGCCAAGTAAAAAGCATGCAATTATCTCTGAAGTTTAATGTAGGTAAAAATCAGCAACTGAATGATTGACACAAAGGCAAGCATCTTCGTAGTTCCTTCCTTTTATAAGCACTGTAGATTTTGATGTTCGCTTTCTTTTCCAGTGCCAAAGCAGACCTCGTGCCTCCGCTCCCAGTTACCCGCTCCTCAGATGCTCATTGTCCCACCACTATAGTATCTCATCAGGTTAGTAATAGCTTTTAATCATGATTGAATATTTAAAGTGCAAAGCTTTTTAAAATTGGGTTTAATTTGATCAATATTTATTTACTTTAGCGGCGAAATGGATCTAAGGACAGCTTGTTAGAAGAAAAAGTACAAACATCTATCAACAATGTGGATGGAAAACACAGTGCTAAGACTATAAAAATTGTTCCAACATCAAGGCTTAAGATAGAGACCTGATTTTTATCACACACAAGACTGTTGCATCTTGAAATTCAAATTATCATCTGTAGCCTGACATGTTGTTTTTTTAAATTAAGAGACTATAAAAGAATTTTAAGAACATTCTGGATTGCTGTGGAGAAGATGCTATTTAAGTTTCAGTAAAAAAGAAAGACTGCTGCCACCATGACAGTAAAACTAAAATGCAAGTTATCCAGATTGTATTGGGCACACGGCATAAATATGTGATTTCAAAATGGAGACATCAGTAAAGATTTTAAAGGAACAGTGCATTTTCAAAGGTGCAATAGTAGAGGTTCTTTATTAAAAGGGCTGTAATTCATATGCCTATACTTGCCTAGCAAATATGTACTCCTTTAGTACTCATAACAGTGTTGAATCTTTTGCTACCTAATAGAACAATCCTTAACACAAGAGCATTATTCAGTTATGCAAACACAGATGCCCTTTCAATGAATTGATTACTTTCTCAGTAAAATAGTGTTTTAAAATACAATTCAGAATATTGCCAGTTATCAGTATACTTACTTTGTTCTCTAAGCACTGAATAATAGTAACCAATACCGAGAACTTTTTAAAAAAAATCTATGGCAAGCATATATGGCAGTTTTATAAATCTCCAAGGTATATTGCAATCTTCTAAACAAGTTACTACCATGTTTGAGTGAAGTGTAAAGCCAGACTCCTTTTTTGTTGATATTTCTAAAATTTTTCAGCTACAGACCTGATAGTGAAGTTACTGAAGAAAAGAGACTGAATTTTTCCTGTTTACTCCTTTGGAGAGGCATGAGGGTTGATAAACATATAATGTCTGCAATTAACTTGATTTCCTACTGAGAATCAGTAGGTTGCTGAATTTTGGCAATACAATTTTGTAGCACTTAGGAATAGCAAAAAGACTTGGGGACCTGTGGATATATTTCACTCCTGGAGTATATTTGCAATGATTCTGCTACTTAATTCACAAGGCCACTTCCAGCAAAAATGAATATGGTTATTTTTCAGAAGGGACTGAAAGAAATAGATTATACATGCTGTGCAAAATCTTCCTGAAGTGCTTGTTGGGCAAGATGATAAAAATACAGAGACCATTTTCCTAGTTAATATCCTTGAATTAATAGATTAGTTGCCTGATCTTCCTTTTCACAGGAAGAAAAGAGCCAATTAAAAAAAAAAAGAAACCAAGATAAATATGATTTAAAATTTCTGTTCTCATATGTACCTGTTTACATTTCTGAACTGCTTTGATGATGAGCATTTATAAATACAGCCCAACTGGAAGACATGTTGAATGTAGGAGAGAACATAGATTTGCATAGATCTGACTATCTATAAATTAATTCTAGAAAAGAAAGTTCCATCTGAAAGGGATATCATAAAATGCTGCTAGAGCGGCAAATTCAAGATGGCCATCATGAAAAGTGCTCCCAAAATGGTTGCACAAACTCAATTTTTGATATTGTTATGTATCTCCTATCAAGAGTTTTAAGATTTGAAAAATGCATTGATTTTGACAGTGCTGATTTGAACAAAATTACAGTAGGCAGAATATATGAAATTGATTTGCCATTGCTTTTCTCCTATTAAATACAATTTTTACCATTTTTGATAGATGTTTTTTTTGTGTTCAAACAGTTATGATCAGTATTTAACATCTGTTTTTTTAAGTGAATGGGTACTTGTGCTGTGTACATAAAAACATGATGCACAAATTGAGAAAAATAAACCTTGTATTTTCCAGTCTTTGTTCACTACCGACCTGATCAGCGGTTTTCAATTTATCTAAAGCTGATCAGAAGTAATATTAACTGAAGCTGAATTAAAACTTGATACTATATTATTATAGGTAATTACAGAAATTGATATGCAGTAACAACACTGAAGATCCCTGAAGGAACTTTTTATAAATTCCATGGCGTAGAGCAGTGGTGGCAAACCTACGGCATGTGTGCCAGAGGCGACACTCGGAGCCTTATCTGTGGGCACGCGCGCCGTTGCCCCAGCAGATTTCCCCTTCCCCTCTCCACGCGTACCTGAGGACATTTCTGACATCACCTGCCCCTCTGCCCAGCAGCCCAATGGGAGCGCTTCTTCTCTCCCTCACCCTCCCTTCCCTGTCTGGGGTTAGGTGGGAAACTCACATGTGACATGGAGTCTGTATTGAAAGTGAGAGAGGAGAGGAGCTAGGTTGGATGGAAGCATACCTTGCAGCAGGCAGCAGAAGTTGGGGTAGGTGGCCCGTAGGCCCGTGAGTGGGTTGCAGAAGCTGAGGCAGACCTCTGAAAGGCCCGTGGTGAACTCGGATAGGCTGTGGGCAGGGTGGGGAAGTGCGAGGGAAACCAATGGCTGCAGGGGGGTTGTGGGGTGCTGATGGACGCAGGGGGTGCCAATGGCCATGAGATGTTGTGTTGCCGTGTTGGCACTTTGCGGTAAATAAGTGACCTTTGGGTTGCAGTTTGGGCACTTGGTCTCTACAAGGTTCGCCATCACTGGCATGGAGGAAATCAAGATATGGATTATTCTTGACAGCTTTGCTGGAAATGTTGCAAAAGGAATGGACTTGAACAACCTCAAATTCCAAAACAGTTCTGAAAGTCATATCTAGAAGCTAGTAGGTTCCTCTGAGTGTATTTATGCTGTTTGATTTTGATTTACTCATCTCTTTCAACTTAGTTTGTTTCATTCAAATCAATGAAAGGTAGAGCACGAATATCAGTGGTGGTGTGACTAAGATGCTGAATCTAGTGTATCCGCATCCGTAGAAATTCACCAGACAACTTTAAGCCAGAAATGTGTCTCTGCACAAGATACCTAGCAGTTGTTGCAGTAAGAACAAATGGTCAAACGGGTCACTTGTCCCATCTCGATGTTTGTGCTGGAGATATCACATAAATCCAGCTCCCAACAGTTGTGTAGAACAAGAGCTCTCAGTGCATTGCAACTCAGTGTAAGTTTTCCTTTTCCAATAGAAGTAGCCTTTACTTTAGCAGGCACGCGGCCAATTCCCCCCCTTCCAAACTCCCTCTCCCTCTTCCCATTCCCTTTCCTCCACGCCCCATAGTTTTGTAAATATTGTTAAAGTTCTATGTTAGTTATTCAGGTTTATCTGTACACCACCCATTCCCCTCTTTCCTCTCCCAACTCTCTTCTCTTCTTCCCATTCCCATTCCCCCATATCCCATATTTTGTAAGTATTGTTAAAGTTCAATGTTAATTTTTGTTATCTGTACACCGCCCTGAGTCCTTCAGGAGAAGGGCGGTATATAAATCTAAATAAATAAATAAATACAATAAACCAACAGGAATGTTCAAAATGCATAGCCATAAAGCAGGCAGCCACAGGCAAGAGCATGGGCGGTGAGTGCCCCGCCACCCCCAGAGAAGTTGCCTGGCTGGTGGGGAAGCATGCCACGTGAGAAGTTCAGGTGGCGGTTAAGTGCCCTGCTACCGGAGAAGCCAAAGGCGGGTGAGCACATTCCCTAGGGAGCTGGATTGTTGCAGGGGAGGGAGGGAATGCTACCAGGGGTGCGTGCGTGTTGTCGGACTGGCATTTTGCAATACGTAAGTGGGCTTTAGGTTGCAGTTTGGGCACTCAGTCTCAAAAAGGTTTGCCAGTTATAGGGCCACACTAGTTAGATCACTACAGGCTATAACAGAGGGATAATAAATTAAAAAAATGTGGAACAATGTTAGGAAGCATTCCTGTTCAACTCTTCTTTGCAGTGTGCGCCAATCTGCCCATCCATCTTTTCATTCCCCACACATTTGATACTTGTTCCTCTCAATTGTCTCAGCAGTAAGCAAGATCCTTGAATAGTGTATCCACCACTCACCCCTTCCCACTTCCTTCTGCCCTGAGCTGCCATCTATGCCTGCATATATCGTTGTCAAGGAAACCTGTCTTGGCCTTTTTTCTGCACTTCCTTTCCCCTTGAGCCATTTCTGCCCAGAACAATTGTATTTCAATTTTAATCTGCATAGATTAAAAGATGTGACATATACTTGTTTTTATTTGGGCGGACTATTCAATGCTAGCTGCTGTGTGTATAGAAGAGTTCATATATAATCATCTGCACATCTATCAATATATGGACAATCTATGTACAACAGATGTGCAGTTCTGCAAATACATAGTCCCAGATGACTACTATGAGGATTGACACTGCAGATCATCTGCATGCTTGGTGTAATTAGAAGTATATGAGATCACAGCTTGCAGTCATCCAGATGCTCCTCGGCCAATGTTTTCTATTTTCTGACTATAAATTTTAATGCACGGTAAAGTGATTCATGCAAATACACCGATCAAAAATAAAATTACACATTTGCAGCAGCATTTCCTAAAGGAGGAAACGTTTGTGATTTAACTATCCAGAAATCATCATTTGAATTCACTTCCACAATTGAGCCATTTTAAGAACTACAACCTCCAGCTCTATTTCTTGCAGAGCAACAAAGAGTTCTCTCCAATATAGTTCTTGACTTACCTCAATTGGAACTACAACTTCTGCCGAAAGCTTATAAACTGAGTTAGACACGATTTTATAACTTTTACAGCAATTGTTAAGTGAATCACATGGTCATTAAATGAATCCAGTTTCCTAGAAATGGGCAAGATTACAAATTGTGATCGCGTGACTACAGGATGCTGCAACCTGTCATAAATGCAAACTGGTTGCCAAACACCTAAATTGCAATCACTTGACTGCGAGGGGTGGTGAACAATCATAAGAAATCATAGTAACTTGTAACTTTTCATTTAATAACAGTTCAAAGTATTTCCTGTATTAACTTCTTAGCTACTGACCAAAATCCAACAAGAGATAAAAAGAATAGCTTACTTCAGGATCACTAATGCAATCAAAACTATCTAGTTTTATAAACAGTATCACAAAATATGGCCATATTCATAGAAATGTTTTACATTAAATTGCAGAAGGAAACCAAGTCCAATTGTCAAAATTGCTCAATGCTGAAACTTTATATACTTTTTTATCAATCAGATTTAAAAATACAGCCAACACCTTTATTAGCCAAGTAGGTACTATCCAAACACCTGAAATTTGTGAAATGAAATTGGTATTCTCAACTTCAGTGCTAACATCCTCCGGTAGTGCAATAAAAACCCTGTGATGCAAGGAGACGTTTGAGTGCAATTCATATTTTTGCAGCAAGATCTAGAACAGGTTTAAATTGCACAACCCAAGCACAGAATAACTTTTCTCATGATACAAAATAAAGATGAAAAATGTTTAATTCTATCTTGCAGAGAACAATACACTTAGTATTGTCCACCACAGCTGGTGCCCCCTCACGTATCGATAGATGTCAAATTGTGAAAAGGGAAATTTGTTTTCAGAGCACAGCTTTCGAAAGTGTGAAATTTATCTTCACTTCTTGTTTCAAAAATGTAGGTATTTGAGCAGCTCTCCTTTCACAGAAACTAATACCATCTTCGGAATGACTGCCACCTGAGAAATCTGTTAGAACTTTGGATTACTCAAACTGAAGTGAAACTCAAGGAGATTTTTGCAAAGCATCTTATGGCCTATTGTGGCGATCTCTCATGGAAATGAGGCAACGAGGCAGTTTGTCTCAGGATGAGAGATGCCCAGAACAATTTCTGAGGTTCTCTTTTATTGACAGAAATCAGAGTAGTAAATGCAGAAAGCTCACATACACAAAACTAGTTAGAACAATGGAAAGGAAACTCTCATAGTCTCTTGCAAACAGGAAGATTTTTTAATCCAAAGGTTACATAGAAAGATTACAAACAGAGTTTAATGATTTAAATACAAAAGAAAGCAAATGCCTGTCCATCTTCGGGAAGGTTAATGATTGTGTATTTAACCACGGCTTAATTTGTTTCTATCTTTGTTGGTTTCTCTCTGAAGCCTACACATGGAGTTTCAATGGATATGTATGTTTCAGCTGCTCTTGTCAGCCTGCATGTTCCTTCAGAATCTGGACTATAATTTCTTAGGGCAGATTATATTTGTTTTATTGATCTATGAGAGACACATAAGACATATCATAGTACAGTGGTGACAAATCTATGGCACGAGTGCCAGAGGCATCACTCGGAGCCCTCTCTGTGGGCAAACATGCCGTCACCCGGGATCAGAGTTCTTTACTAGAAAGCCAGAGGGATGCGGGTCTCTCCCCCCCCCTCTCCACATGTGCCTGAGGACAGTTCTGACATCACCTGCCCCTCTGCCCATCAACGCAATGGGAGTACTTCCTTCTTCCCCCATCTGAGGTAAGATGGGCAGCTCAAATGTGGTGTGGAGTCTGTGATGAAGGTGAGAGAGGAGAGGAGCTAAGTTGGAGGGGAACATAGCTTACAGCGGGCCGCAGAAGATGGAGTTGGTCACTAGAAGAATCACAGCAAGCCACGTTTAGGTTTCAGAAGATGGGGGAGGCTGCTGGGGGAGGCACTGACAGCCATCAGGGGATGTTGATGGGCATGCGAGGGTTGCCAGTGGCTTTGGGTTGCCATTTGGGCACTTGTTCTCTAAAAGGTTCACCATCAATGTCATAGTATCTCGGTTGGAGAAGGCCAAGTGTCATATTATTATACTGGCTGACCAGCTGCCTCTGGGATACTCTCAAATAGGAAAAGGAGAGATAGCTCTCTCTGGATACTGTTCCTGGCACCTGGTGGAGGTTAACATTGAGGCTTCAAGTTTAGCAGCCTTTAATAGATCAACCCTCGTTTTGCATTTCTTTGCAGTCATCTGGTCATTAGCACTCTCTCTGAGAACTTTTGAGACCACTTGGAGCCATTAAATTCTTAAACCCCCAAGTGGCCTCAACAGTTCTCAGAGTGCTAATGATACAATCCTTCCATTCCCCTCCCAGCATCCTAACAACACCTATCCTTTCATCTTCCCCCCTACCATCCAGGCTCAATGTCAGTGCCTATCATCACACACACACACACACACACAAACACACACACACCATCACAACTGATGCAACTTCTTGGATGAGAAAAGAAACATTTTCTTCTTACTCAAAGAAAAAACAGCCTAGTTGGCCTTTGAAGAAAAAAAACCACCTTTCAGATAACTATCACCTGGAAGACTGAGAATCTCCATAGATATCCAGCTTTGTGAAGATTTTCTTCTTTTTTTTCTTTTATTCAGCAAACAAGAGTGAAAAACAAGCTGATTAGTTCAGAGCGACTTCTGAACTTTTATATTTTTCTTAAGATGAAGGCAAAATCAAAATACATCACTGAACTCCTTAAAATATAACAGTTCCAATTGTCATTCTACATTATTCTTCAGTATGGCATCTAATATAATTTTCTTTTAACAGTCTCATTTTTGAACCTACATGGAGTTTACACCTGTCACCTATAGGTCCACATCTTTAATGAGCTATCTACTATGACCCTGAGCCCTTTCTTACTTAGAAAGTTTAATCCTCATTAAGTATACATGCAAAATGCAGTTATTTTTCCTACAATGTGCATCAATTTATTTCCTACATTTTATAATAGTCTTTGGGTTTTTTTGTATTCTATTCCATTAAACAGAGAAAGGAGAGTCGTGTCCTTTGGTTATGGCTAGATGCCAGAAGTTAATTACATTTATGCAAAGAGAAAGAAAATGGTTTGGCTTTATTTTTTTTAGAAAAAATAAGTTTTTAAATAGAAACGGCAAGAATAAAATGCTAATCTACCTTAGAAATCGAAGTATAGTTTATATAAAAGTGATAACAGGAAAACTACAAAAGTAACCTGCCAACAGCAACCTCTGTTGAATGAAAGTTGGCAACCCTTCAGAGCTGACAAGAGATATACCTGTAGCTTGCCATCGTGATTTTTGATTTCCCTGGCCAGGCATGATTGCACTAGCAGCATTTATTAAAAGGCACACACTTTCACAATTTCGATTAGATACGATGGAAATGCTAGACTGATGGAAGATTTATTTTAGCATGGAGAGAAGGCAGAAAACACGGTGGTTTTACAGATGCAAGTTATGGGTGAGACACATTACAAATACTTTCTGAAAAATGTAGTATGCTAAAATCCGCCATGCCAGTTGAGACCTTCAGAAATAGCCTGGAACTTTTTCATGTACGTATGTGAATTCTGCCCATCTCTTGCTCAACTGCTCTAGCAACGTTTTTCTTTTCTTTTTCCTTTTCCAAGTCAGGGATCGTAATATCTATAATAGAACATCAGGGAAGGTTGAAATGCTCTGATATTTTTTTTGTCCACAGTCCTGACATCCATCCAGCCTGTGCCCATTCATCTTTTCCTTCAGCATTTAGCCTGTCCTATGTTTCAAAGAGGGACGTTCCTGTCCGCTGTCATGAAGCTTATGCTTTTTGTTTGGTTTTTAATTGTAAAAAAGACTTTGTTTCAAAGGAGAGGTTTTACTTGCAATTGTCATTTACTACTGTTGTGCAGTTATGTTATGCGGCCTACCTTCCTTGCAGAGCATGATCTTTCAGTTATAATATGACAACGAGCATTAATGAATAATGCAGGCAAGAAGTGACTCTTAAGAACCCTGCACAAACAAGCAGAGACAGACAAGAAAAACGAAACACAAAAACAAGACAGAAATCCTCGCACAAGAACCCGAAGCTGAATGCACTGAATACAAAGAGAAATGCCGCTAGACAATCAGGACAGCAGCAATATTTCATTTTAATTTATTTGAGAGAATGAGACTGGAGCAGTCACATCTCATTGTCATGCAGCTCCATTGGAAATTTTAACTTGCTGGTGGACGACCAATTGAAACTCTTCCCTGGCCTGATCTGTCATTTTATACTTACAAGGAAGGATGAAGGGGGGAGTGGGGGGGACGGGCTGAGTCAAGATGAGAGATTAGGATGAGGAAAGACTTGATCTAAGCTTTTGGAGATTTTTAAACCCTTCCCTTGCCATAATGGAATGGCAGTGGAGGAAGGAAGGCTTAGAAAAAACAAACAACGTAATACACCTCAACGTTTATTCTGCTGAATTGTTCTCCTAATTTTTTTTTCAGGCTGTGGAGTTTGCTTATGAACATCTGTGCTGAATGGAAACTAGGATTGCTAGATGGATAAACCTAAATCTAGCTTCTTTCAATAACTTCGAATGTCAGTACTTAAAAAGGAAAGGCTAAAGAGCTGCGTTCAACGTAATTTGCAACTTTCCCCCCAAATATTTCTTAAAAGGGTGACATTTTAAATATATGCACTGCAGATGTAAATTCGTGTGTGTGTATGCAAAATGTGTTCTGACTATATCCTTTGACTTGTTACTTATTGTTACTTACTGTCCCGTGTTACCTGCATGGATGAAATCATGAAAACATTAGAATTACCCCCCTATTTGTTCCTACCTGCCCTTCTCTTCACTGTCCTGTCCCCTTCCTCCCCTTACTTTTCCTTCCTGGCCACTCTATGTACTCCTACCCTTCCCCTCTCTATCACCTTCCCACACCTGCCTCTTCCCTTCTCTTCCCCTCATCCTCTCCCTCCCTCTCACTTACCTCTGATAATAACCAGTATGGATGCAGTCATAAAGACCTTAGAGTTCTCCTCTCATTTCTCCCTTCCATCTACGCTCTCCTCCTCCTGTGCTGTAACATTCCCCTCTCCTCTCCTATCAGACCCATTCCACCTTTTCATCTGCCTCCCCTTCCCCTTCATCCCCTCAATTCTTTTCCTTCCCCACACAGTTCTACAGAGGAATAATTCGGTACGTAATCTGCACCTCTATAGCTGTCTGGTTTAGCACAGCAACCAAGCAAGCTAGACGCAGACTTCAACGAATTATAAGGACTGCAAAATAAATAATTGCCACAGACCTACTCTTCATTGAAAACCTGTACATTGCACAAGCTAGAAAGAGGACTGAGAAAATAACAACAGACCCATCACACCCCGGACATAAGTCCATTTCAACTTCTTCCCTCCGGATGTCACTATAGGGCATTGCAAACCAAAACAACTAGACACAAGGACAGTTTCTTCCCCTATGCCATCAATCTGCTAAACAACTAACTTCCACAGCATTGTTAAATTATCTAGTAGAAATATATCATCATTATCCTTCTCACCTTTCCTATTACTTATTACCCATTACCTATTCTGTTATTTGTATAACAATTAACTTGTTGCTTACATTTTACAATATATAATAGTTGTTTCATTTAATATCCTAGTTTGACTTGTAGTTTATTAGTATTTCTATGACAAAAATATATCATATGACATGATGAAGATGTTTTATGACATGATGAATGTACTTTATGATTATGAATGTATTTTATTATTCTAATCTCAGTTTGTCAATTGTAGCTTGTATGTAAGCATATAATTGTATGTAAGTATAGTGATTGGCCTCATTCGAGACAACAATGAATCTGCCTACAGATGAGAACTTGAACTTGTGGTGCGGACAGAACAATTTTGAACTGAACTCACTCAAAAGAGTAGAAATGAGTCAATTTTAGGAGAAAACATTCTATACTATCACCTTACACAATATTAAACAATACAGTATCAATAATAGAGACCTTCAAATTTCTAGGTTATATAATATCCCAAGATCTAAAATGGTCAGTTAGCATCAAAATGTTATTTAAAAAGCACAAAAAGAATGTTCTTTTTGAGACAACTCAGAAAGCTCAGACTGCTCAAGGAACTGCTGACATAGTTCTATAAAGGAATCATTGAGTCCATAATGTGCACCTCAATAACTGTCTGGTTTGGCACTGCAACCAAATAAGATAAACACAGACTTCAAAGGATAGTTAGAACTGCAGAAAAAAATAATTGCTACAAATCTCCCCTCCATTGAAGACCTGTACACTGAACAGTCAAAAAGAGAGTGGTGAAAATAATTATAGACTGTACTTTGATTGTGATTATATTCATGATTAAGATCGTGATTTGTCGATTGCAGCTTATATGTACATGACAAGATGAATGTACTTTATGACTATGAATGTATCTTATGATTGTAACTACAGGTTGTTTATTGTATGTATGTAGGTATAGAGCATGAACACCAGAGACAATATTTTTTGTGTCCAGATGCACTTGGCCAATAAATTCTGCTTCTGCTTCTGCATTTCGCTTAATGGATCAAGAATAAAATCTAGAATCTAGGATAGAGCATGTACACCATAGACAAATTCCTTGTGTGTCCAGACACACGTGGCCAATAAAATTCTAATTCTAATTCTAAAATTAAATACCGGTAAAAAAAAAACTGTATTGGAATTACAGGAAGCCATTATTGGATTAGCAGTCCTTGACAATTTTGCCTATTCTTCAACTTTCTCTTTTTTAGAGAAAGTTATTGAGGAGCAGGAAACAGCTCTAAAAGGTCCTGAATCAAACAGATAATATGGACTCATTTTAGTCAGGCTTCAATCCAGGATTCAGCTAACAATAATTTATAATGAAAATACATTTAACTGGGCTTTTAGGAATAAAATACATTTTAGTGAACAAAGATGAACTTCCTTTCCTTTTATTATATTTTAAGGGTACTAAGAAAAGTCTATGACTATATGAGTATAGTTTATGGAACTATATTTAATTCCTAAATGTTAATCCTTGAAAGTTAGCAGTTCTTAGTATTCACATTGAATGGTGTTCCTGACTTCAGTCAATCAAATCCTTGCTTCTAATATTTCCTACAATTTCCTTATTTTTCCAACAGAGACAGGGTTTTTCTTATGGCAGCATCACCCCTCCCTTTCTATCTATCCATCTAGCCCATCCACCCATTATCTTTGATCCATAGTATGCTTTGTATTTAACAAAAGACACTTTGAGAAGGATGCATGGATGTGAAGAAGAAAGGTCAAATGAAGTCTTGTGGCATCCAGCACATTTATTTTCATTTTTATGGATCAAGACTGTTGCATCAGGTGGTTGGAGTAAAATCTTGTGAAAAACTTTATAATACATGCAAGAATGGATAAAAGAGTTAGGATAGAAATAGACTTTCATTAATAATTTTATACTCTGGAAATATGACCAAAAGTTCTTTGAATTTTCCAGTTCAAATCACAAGGTGACATGACTTAATTAATTTTAATATACTCATAGAGATTTTCAAGCCTGACATGGTAAATATTGTTAAATCATTCCTATTTTAAGATTCATTTATTTCATTGGGATTTCTGATTATTTTTAGCTGGATTGGCAGAAAGTACACCAAATTTCATTTTTAGAAAAAATATATACAGATATCTCTTCAGTATTGACAACTTGTACATAACATGAAAGATTAAGCTACACATTTTAAAAAAATTATAAATGAAAGAAAGTTGTATTCAATGGTTTAATCAATTTCAACATTTTTTTGTAATAAGCCATAAGTTTACACAGACCACAGATTGTAAATGCAAACTTATTTTCCTTCTGCTTATCAAACACTAAACCTTATTTATAGACTGATACACATGACTTTTCTATTTAAAATTGAGTTCAGAATCACAGCAATAATTATGAGAATATACCAGAAATAACTAGGAATCCTAAATAAAAGTCCTTGTGCACTCCAAAATGAATATCAAATTATTTAAATACCATGGCCCAGTCTATTATTGATTGATTGATTGATTGATTGATCAAATTTATATACCGCCCTTCTCCCCAAAGGGACCCAGGGCGGTGTACAGCCAATAAAACAGAAGATACACAATTTACAAATGTTTAGAAGCGATTTAAAAAGAAATATTTAAAGTGGTTGAGAAATTTAAGGCAAACCCAATATTAAAACCAATTTAAAACCAAATTTAAAATTGAGATATACAGTAAAAATTTTCACGGGGGGAAATTACATGTAGATGAACATCAGATAAGAATTTCAGTACACTGGCTGAATTTAGGAGGGGTCCATTTTGCTCTAGAATCAGAGCAAATAAATGTTCTGCAATGAATTTACTTTCAAGAAACAAATTTACCTTTGAGATGCAATCTTATTAATAATCAGTGTTATCATCCTCATCGTCACCATTATTACTGATGTTGCTATTCATTTTAGCTATTAGGCATTTCAAAACAGTCAGAATAAACTTACTATTCTGTTTTATTATTCCTATTTGGAAGTTATGCATTTATTTTATCATCTTATACACCTATCTATATGTATTCCATCTTGAACTATGTGTTAAATTCACACCTATGTCTTTCTAGAATACCTGCTTAAACACATGAAAATAAAATTAAAAATACATGCACAGATACATAAACATATTTAATCCTAAAATCCTGAAAACCTACATTACTCTCTTTCTTTCTTTTTTCAATCAAGTGTTTGATCAGGATGAAAATGCAAAAGAAACAAGAAAAGGAAAATGCCAATATTCCAGATTATTGTATCTGGAAGCAAGAAGAAGAAATCAGTGTTCCAAATTATTTGAAAACGTTGTATTCTTTCTTAGTAAAAAATTTTTTGCAGATACAATAGGGAGATGGAGTAAAACAGAGATTAAAGCTAGTAGAAACTTGCTGTGCAATGAAAAACTTGCCTTCACAGCTCCTGCATTCTTTTGTTGAAAACAGATAGTTGCCAACTTGCCATAAAGAAGTACTGTATTACATTGATTATAAGATGCCACCGATTATAAGACACACTCTTATTTTTCTGTTAGAAATAAAAAAATAAAATAAAAATTTCCTGGTAAAATGCCATAGAATATAAGATGCACCATGAACACAGAGACACCAAAATATGAAAAAACATGCATCTTATAATTGATATAATAGGTTATTTAACAATGTTTAAAAGGTCTTATCTATTATAGGTAGACCAAAACTTTGAATATAGCTTTTATTACTAAGGTTACTAATATTTACAAAGACAGTTCCTCATCAAATGTGCTTTTATTGTCATATTTTTGCAACTGTTAAATTAGAGAACATTAGCAAATATATTAATTTTGCTTAAAGGTTTTTTTTCACTAATGCTTTTTTGTTATTTATTTTTTTCCAGATATCCAGGTACATATTTGTTGGACACTCCAGTACTGCTCAGCTTCTGCTTCATGAAGGTATCAGTAGGGCATCTGGTGTGTGAGGATTAACACATTACTTTTGCTTTTAATTGAAAAATGTCTGAATATTTGTCTATCTTTATTCAGAACATTGGTTCTCAGAGTTAAGTTTGTTGCCTAGTCAGGATTAGAAGATTGACCAAGTAGCTAATATTTTCAACTAAAGAAAACCCTGTAAATTCTAGAAGATTAATAATCAAGAAAAAAGCATAATGTCTCACCACATTTTCTTCTGTAAAATAAAGTAATGCCATCTTATCCCAAAGATTCTTCCATATTGAGGAAAAAGAATACTTTTGGGTGGCACAATAGTTTTGCCTCTTGCCAAACTCTGCTTGAATCAAGAAACCAAGTCCATTTTAAGGAATTAGTGCCCATTTAGACTTGAAAGCTTTAGTGAAGCGATTGACTCATTTTTTGCACATATTTGGTAGCTATCAAGGATCTGGCATCACAAGCAATCATTAATTCCAATATTTGTAGCTTCTTTACCAAACAGCAACTGTAGCGGAAAACATTACACAACAGGATGTTCTGCAACCACTGAAGGATGGTGTTTCACTTTGGTAGTATTTGAACTGGATGAAGGAGTAAATTATAAGCTGGGCAGCCCAATTCATAACCCACTAAAGTTGAAGTTATAGGATATAACCAAATTTAATTCCACTCGTGTATGTAAATGGGATAGTAGTCACTAAAATTAAACTACCACAGAATGCCATAACTCAGTTACACATGACACTATGAAGGAAACACTGTAAACTTTTATTGCTCACATATAGTCTTATTGTGATTCAGATGGACCACCCTCACATCACAGCAGAAAATTTCCTAACGTTCTCAATTATGTCATTTGGGAACCAAGACCCGTCAAAAAGGATGGACAGAGGAGACTTCCGGTGGACAGTGTGGCAATGAGGCAGCAAATTCGGGAGGCTTCTGAGCTGAACTGCCTGTCAGCTTGTAGATCGGATTGGTTCCATGCCTGGATCCGACCTTAAAGTTGCCCCAGAGAGGCAACGAAGGGAGGGGACGTTCCGCAGTCCCAGGGGAGGTGACAACCACCCTAGGACTGGGAAGGGACCTCTCAAGAGGTCTGCAACGCTGTGCTGTGATCTTCGCAACGTTTAGTTGCAGATGAGCCAGAAGCAAGAATAAAAGCGGCTTGAAAATAAACTGCAAAAAAGCTGGCAATCAACATCTAGCCACCTGGGTGGGTTACCAAATCTTATTCCAAAGGGCTATGCTACCTGATTAAAAAGAATTTTAAAAAGCTAACACCCGAAAGAAGGAAAAAAAACTGAAGGGATTAATTAAAAAAGAAAAAAAGCACTGGACTGAAATAAAGAGTCTAGAAGTGAAATAACCCTCTATCTATATTAAAAATTAAAAGATATTGCTTCCACAAGGCAAGATTGTAAAATCCCTAAGATCTTGTTGGAGATATTTTAAAAACAATAAAAATCTGGTGGTGAAGTGGAAGTGGAAAGCGAGAGCCTGACTTTGATTTTCGACAGCAGCTGTGAACTGTTGATTCCAGTGAGAAAGGATAATATTTGGATTTACCAAGAAATGAAACTCCAGGACTTGTTGCTAATCAAAATATAAGGAGGGGTTGTCATAAAAAAATTAAAATGACAACACAAATACTAAAATGTATGCACAAAATGCTAATGATATTTATGGATTTACAGAAAGCTAATTTTAAAAAAATCTCACAAAAAATAGATGGCAGGGGCATACAAAAACCAAAGAGGAAAAAAATGCAGCTAAAGAAAAGACATATGATTGCAGTATGGACAAAAACTATAATGATAAACTGTAAACAATAGAAAGAAAACAACAAGTTGCTGGAGAGGCGACCATACTTAAAAAGGAGAAATCAAATTACCATTTAAAAGCCAAAAGAAGGTTCAAGTACATATAAGCTGCAATCGACAAACCACAATCTTAATCATGAATACAATACCAATCATAAAGTACATTCATCACATCATCATGTTATAAAGTACAGTCATGTCACAAAACACATTCATCATGTCACAAAACACCTTCTTCATGCCATATGATACATTTTTGGAATATGATACATTTTTGTGCTAGGTTTAGAACAGTTATCGGATACTAATAATCAATCTACAAGTCAAACTATGGTAGTAAATGAACAACTATTTTATATTGTAAGATGTAAGCAACAAGTTAATTGTCATACAATTAAGAGAATAGATAATAGAGAAATAATGATATATTCTTTTTAGATAATTTAATTTAATTTAAAGATTCATTTGGAAGTAGTCACAATCATATCATAATGATAAAACATACTTTGACACAGTGGGACTAGCCTTATAGATGCACATTCACATTAGCCAAGTTCAGAGTCTTACCCTCAACCTAACAAAGGGGAATTTAACTAGATCCCTGATACAAAACATTTCTGCTTGTTTTCCAACTTTGCATTCATTGCCCTCTCTATTGTGCTTGGTGTGCAGAACTCAAAACTCACACCTTACCTACAATGCTGCCTGTTTTTAATTCAAGTTATCTACATTTTACTTACTGGTTTCTCCACTGAAATCAGTCATGGAAGAAAGGTTCACTCAATTGTAGTTGCTACAGGGCAATTGAAAAGCATCTGTTTATTTATGCACACTGGCTTAACATGGTAATTACAGTCCTTGACCTTTAATGAAGAAACCTTCATCCTGCAGTGGATAAATTCAAGTTGTTGCTTTTTTTTTGCTGATGCTGATTTCTGACTTTTGTTCTATTCTATTCTATTCTATTCTATTCTATTCTATTCTGTTCTGTTCTGTTCTGTTCTGTTCTGTTCTGTTCTGTT
>JANHFO010007172.1:0-11148 GCA_032468095.1 Pareas carinatus
CCTCCCGACCCCCTTAAAACCTTACATAAAACCCCATTTAAAAACCTCCGCAATTTAAAATCTTTTTGGGCTTCTATATATTTGCTGACACATCACTAATAGAGTAACCAATCCAATAACCTGTTTCTAGGGTTGAGAAAACAGTGGCTTCTTAATCTAAGATCATGGCATCCCAAGTCAACATAAGGGATGAAAGATATTAGAAATTAATAAATACCTCGAGGGCCATTAGTGCCCTCAATCCCAGCATTTCTCATAGGAATTTTCTTCTCAATCCATGTGATATGCAAATGTGCATTTTGTGTTGCAATTCTAATTAGACACTTATTTCTGCCAATAACAGAGAATTTATTGAGCCAATAGTAGGGTTTCCTAATAGTCTGAAGTGTCAAAAAGCTTATGAACCTTTTATGCTGGAATATGTTATAGATCATGATGTTTTTTCCATAATCTTTCCAGCAAGCGAAAGAAGTGTTAATGTACAATGAGACAATCTCAAGAAAGCATAGCTGATTTGGGTAACAAGACTCAGTTTCTAATGCCATTTGGCAGAATCTCCATCTTGGATTGAACTCCATCTGGATTTAGCATAAAATATAATTAGATTTGTTTAAAGATTTTTTTAAAAAAAAGAGAGAGAGAGAGACAATGAAATTGAACTATAAGTTGTCTATCATATTCTCCTGACAACAGAAAAGAAAATAGCTTTTCATTAATGGAAGTTTCCTTGAAAAAGTGAGTCAAAGATTGCAGCTAAGCAATAAAAAAAGCAGGCAGTTGTTATTTGTGAAAACTTTATTGCCTTTCTATTGCCCTCCAACCAAATGATTAACATGTATGATATATAAAACAGTATCTCAAGACAGCAAGCTTGATTGTACCTCGTAGTCTGACAGCCCAGGACTTGGAATAAAATGAAATATGGAGAAGGAATCTTCACAATTTGGTGAAAAGTGGGGGACCCCTGTCAAATTGTGTAATGAGTTTTTTAATAAAAGAGAAGCAGCAAAGAATGCAATTTTCGGTGGGGGAGGGGAAGAGAAAATATTTTCTCTGTGACTCATGGATGTTTCTTCAGTACCAATGCAGAAGAGAAGAATTCAGGGTGTACGTCTGGCATGTATGGATCGATAGGTTGGTTATTTGGAAAGGTCTTGACCTGTGGTGCAAGTTTCTTGTTTGCTTCCATCATGTGGCAAGAAGATGCAATGGGAGAAAAAAAATAAATAAGATGTTCTCCGCAAATGAGAAACTCACGGAAGAGCTTTTTACACCACAGTGTGCAGTCCCATGTCCAAATGTTCTCTTCTGAATGCATTGAAGTCAGATGCTATAACAGCATGGGCTAGCTGTAGCTCTGTGACAAGGAACAGGTTTTGCATCCAGAAATCTGCAAGTTGAATTCCTCAGGGGTCCAGGAAAAAGCCAGGATACAGTTGTCCTTGAATCTACCCTTCTAATTAAACCATATGCAGCCAAGCTTAATTTTTGCAGGTCTCAGAACACCTAGGATTACTAAGCCCATATCACTTAAATTTCTCAGAGGCTTTCAAAAAATAAATACCTACACTGTAAGCTCTTTTTACAAATCTGAATACTTTTCATTGCATGCTTTATTTCTGAGTTGCTTTTTGCAAATTCTGTATACTTAAGCTTGATTAATTTAATATTGAGTTTTCAGAATTAGATCCAATCATATTAATTTTATCCCATCTTTTATTAAAATGGACAGTAGACAAAAGAAGTTAAGGCAAAGGATGACGAAACTATCCAAAGAAAGAACCAGAGCTTTATTTGGAAGTGTTCCAACCTACCAAAGAGAAGTGCAAGCTTGCAAGATAAGTAGGAGGTTCTATAAGATGAGGGACTAGACAGCTACCAGTTGTCCAAAGATTGGGGACACCTGGTACAACACTAGGTGACTTGATAGCAATAGCACTTATATGCCACTTTACAGTGCTTTACAGCCCTTTCTAAGCAATTTTCAGAGTCAACAGAAGGATGGAAGGCTGAGTCAACCTTGAACCAGTGAGAATCAAATTGCTGTACTGCGGGCAGACAGCAGACAGCAGAACTAACCTGCAGTATTGCATTCTAACCACTGTACTACCAGGACTCTTGATCCTTTGACTTGATCCTTTTTAACCCTCTGAGATGAAGAAGACCTGTGTCCAGGTTCTGCAGTGTTCTTTGCCAAAGGGTGGTACTTGGTTGTGAAGTTCAGCAAGCTTGTTTTAAAACCATGAATATCATAATCCAGTGATGGCTAACCCTTTAGACACTGAGTGCCCAGATGAGTTGCGACTAATGAGTTGCGGTTGGTGACATCATCGCCTGGTGCTGCTACTCTCTTTCTGAGCATGTGCATGGCCCCGTGACATCATTGCCTGGCGCCACTATTCCTTTCTGAGCATGTTCAGCTCTGGGGCAATGTTGGGGAGACTTAGCTCACATGCCAGCTTCTGTGAGGGCTCGTGCCATAGGTTTGCCATCATTGTTCTAATCCAACTTGCATGTGATGGTTAATCTCTCTGTTTTGTCTCTTACACAGCTTTAGTTGTGTGTCGTCATTTTTACTATATCTTATTTATTTAATTTTCGGGTTGTTTTCTCTTGAGTTTTTAATTTATTTTGAAATAGTGATTTTCTTTTTAAATAAAAGCTACATCACCAGAGAAAAAAGATAGTGATTACATTGTGAAGACAGACACACATAAACATATAGATGCATATAAGCTGAACACAACAAAGTAATTAATTTTAAAAAAAATCATAATTGCATGTTACCACTTACGATAAGTATCTGTTTTGCATTTCCATTTCCATCAAAAGTACTGGAAAAAGATTTATACTTGGTTAAGACAAATATTAGGAATACAGATAGAATTCAAACCTGACCTATTCTTACTAGGTATAACTTCAGAAAAAGTTGATAAACAAAATGTATATTTGATTCTTCATATAATAATAGCAAGAATTTTTTCACACAATATTGGAAGAAAGAAGGCACACCACCTGAAGAAGTGATAAGAAAAATATATTAGACTGTGCAAAAATGGATAGATTAAATATGAGATTAAAAGAGAAAGAAGAAGCAGAATATTTTCAGATATGGGCACTATTGTATGGACTTGAGGAAAGAATGAAGGAGTAGGAACTAAAATTGTATTAGGGTTAGTAAAACTGTTTTTATAGTAATATATTAATTGAATGTATACCCAAACAATCGATCAATGTTGAAAAAGTATATGATTTGTATTACTTTATATTAAATGGACTTTTAATAAAACATATGTACACAAAATATAAAAAGTTCTACATAATAACTATAGATACCAATATAAAGTTAATTCAATTTTAATCATTAATTCAAGATTATATAGCCGCTTTCTGCATCATCTTCTTATTTTTAGAAAGCAGAAGTTTTTCAAAAACTAATAAATTCATATCCTGGATCCATTCTTTAAAATCAAAAGAGACTTTTCCGTTACAGTATATAAAATGCTTTGAACGTATTGTTGTATTTTATCATGCTTGTTTGAATGTGATGCTTTCTGGTTTCTGTATTGTAACACAATGCTGCCTGGATGTCTGGTATATCAACTAGAAAATTTGTCTTTACCCAGGGGAACTGATCGGAATAAGAGATAAACAAACAGGGTCACTGGCATGATATTCTGTTGTCACGGGGCACAAATCAAATTTCATTGCATTGACATTACTAAGAATCCTAGCAAGTCATTTCATTTCTTTCATGCTTCGATGAGAAGTGTGAGAAACAACAGGTCAACATTCATTGCTTTATCACACTGCATTTATGATTTTTTCTAATTCTAGTGAATTCCTCCATACCCTTTCAGCAAACTCATCAAAAAGGAGACTTTTAGAGCACACATAAATTTTCACCCAATCTCTTCTTTTGCATGGTCAATGCCTGTCAAAATTGCAGAAGCCAAAGAATTCCTGCATGTCATTTCCACTGTGAGGCAATTTTTTTCAGCATAACATTTCATCTGACCTCTTTCCACAAGGACATCACCAGAGATGAGAATGAAAATCATGGGCCGCTTTTGGATGGTTCACAAAGAATTAAGGATGGGATGAAAATGTTTTACTCGATATAGGCTGGGTGTTTCCAATCCTCTTTCAGCAAAGAGGAAATCAGCAAAACTATTTGCACTTTATCAATTTGTTTTTCTCTACAAAGGTTTTCAAAAGTATTCTAAGTTGGCAACTCTTTAACCCGCATGGTGTGACCCTAACATACATGTATTCCTAAAGTATGTGAAATCATTTCTATGTCCATAATTGAGACTTGGTTCTATTTATTTCTCTGAAATCAAGCAATAGCACTTAGACTTATATACTACTTCACAGTGCTTTACAGCACTCTCTAAACAGTTTACAGAGTCAGCACATTGCCCCCAACAATCTGGGTCCTCATTTTACCAACCTTAGAAGGATGGTCATCTGAGTCAACCTTGAGTTGGTGAGAATTGAACTGCCAAACTATTGGCAGCTCAGTCAGCTTCAAGTAGCCTGCAATATTGCATTCTAACCACTGCACCATCTCAGCTCTCAAGGAAAGGACTTACAAAATTAATTGGCATTTTACCATCCATTATTCAGCTTAGACTGAATATGGTATCAGCTTGACCAGTAATTCTCAAACAGAGAAACCTTTGATTTCCATCTACTGTATCTTCAACCTCAACCCTATGGACATCTAGACAACATTTTTTTTAAGGCATACCCTCCAACTCTTGTTCCAATCTTACTCAGTTTCTTTTAAATTCTAATTAGTGGAAATTATTCAATCTATGCTTAGGTTAAATATTGCTCAGATTATATTTGAAAGACCAACAGCTAACCTTCAACCATCACTAGAAGTGTCTGATTCAACACCTTTAGCTGCCAACCAAAGTCTCAACCAATCAGCTTCTTCTCAGAAGCTTCTCCAGTTCTAACATGTCTTCCATCCTCTTGTATGCACTGTACAGTAGTTCTGTCAAGGATAGACTGCCTATGGATTGACAGATCAAGACCCAGAAATACAAGGAACAGCTTCCCTCCATAAGTTGTAAATACTCCAACACTGGACATTTTTAAGAAGAGATTGAACAACCATTTGTCTGAAATGGTATAGGGTTTCCTGCCTGAGTAGGGGGTTGAACTAGAAGACCTCCAAGGTCCCTTCTAACTCTGTTATATTGTATTCTGAATTCTAAACTTTATGGGATAATACCTCCACAACATCCATAGTGATTTTCTGGTTTGGTCCTCAGATTTGAACCCACATTTCAACCCCAGATACAACTTTAGTTTTCCCAAAACCACAATTGATGGTGAAACCACCTTCTAAGCCCCCTTTATGGGGTGACTAGTTGTGGCCTTAGCCAATGTTTTTTCACCACTTCCTGATCATTAACATTTATCAAAACCATTCCCATTCTTTTCTGTGAATTTTTCTGGAAGACTAAGGTGTGAAGGGTCTGAACTGTTTGAGGACTAACATGAGGCCAATGTCCAATCTCACCACAATTATAACAAATATTATTTCCCTTTTCATTTTGACCATTCTCCTGTGCCTTCTCCTTTGGGTTTCATTTTCATTTGCTTTTTCTTGGCACTGTTACTTTAATTAATGTTTTATAAAAGCTTTATTGAGAGAAATTTAAATAATTGAGTACAAATGTAAGGTTGTTAGCATTTAAAAAATTTCCAAACAGTTTGCGTTTAATACTTATGTAAATTAGGAGACCATTATGTAAAATTCATTGCATTACAAAGCCACCATACACTACTGGGTCATAAGCATAGATGGTTACAACATTTTCTACAGCTAAAAAAATATCCATACAAAGGAGCTCCAGATCTAACTCTGATTGGTGAATGCAAGCAAGAAACTGAATTTCAGCAGCATAATCTTGGGCCACTCTGGGGATCTTTTGTAGGGAACTCAAATGGACAGGACCTATACACAGAGGCAGCAATACCACAGGAGAAAATTAAAAAATATCTTGAGAACAGCGGACTCCCTAAAATATCAGAAGAGTATAAGATCATTTTGAATGAAGAAATTACACAGAATGAAATACAACAAGCCATACCTAGACAAAAAAAATGAGAAGGCAACAGGACCTGATGTTATACCAACATGGTATAGCAGTGGTATAAAGAATTTCAAGAAGTACGTAAATAATTTTTACTTTTGTCACATGTGCAATATGCTGAGGTCTTGTGAAGTTACAGAAATGTCACTAAAACATAAAAAACATACAAGAGATGGAAAAAAACACCCCGATTTGGGTGCCTATAGCAAACAGTGATCGGTAATGTAACTTGAAACCCCAGTGAATCAAAGATCATATGCTGTATTTTAAAAATAAATGTGTAATAGGTACTGAAAGAGCAATTTGATATTATATATGATGCACTTTCTTTCTTTTTTACTAATGTAGAAACTGATTCTATTTTGTTGAAATTCAATAAAAAGAATTTTTTTAACAAAGAAAAGAAAAGAAAATGAGAATATTTTGCTTGCACAAACCTTCCATTTCAATTCCTTGCTTTTGTATAGCATTTCTGTATTTAAAATCACACCGTTGACATAGGTCTTAGGTCAAAGAATTATTAGGTTAATTACATCAACTCTGTGGTCAGGGTAGGAATCCAGATAAAAACATTCCATACAAATGGCTATCTAGTCTCTGGCTGGATATACAAGGTAACCTGGAATTTTAGGATTCATTATTTGCATTTTAAAAGGTAATATTAGCACTTTTAAGATGACAATTTAGGCCTCTTTTTTAACTTCAGGAAAACATGTTTTCTTTCTTCTTATACAAGGCCAATTTCTTTGATATGTGAGAACTTGTCTTTTCAGCACTAAACAATAAAGAGTGTATTCTGAAAGTCTTTGAATACACTGGCAATTTTAAAAAAAGAGACAAGCCCAGCTGGGAAAGAGTAATGGAATCTATAAAATTGCCACTTCTACCACCGCTCTGAGGAAACTGGTTCTCCTGACAAAATACTCTTATTATGTTAGGAAGTTGTGAGGGGTTGTTGTTTTTTGTAACATTCAGTTAGTTAATTGGAAAATTACAGTCATATCCTGCACATTTTCTGATAAGAAACAAGTCTTGGGGTGGGGGGATTGGTTGTGATCTCCATTCAGGTGTTTGAAGAGTACTCTCTCCTGAAGTCTTTGTTCAGTCTGTCTTTGTAGGATCCATTTTCTGTGCTTATTCTCACTGCTCTTTTCTGAATCCGTTCCAGTATAACTGAAATCTTCTTTTTTTGGTACATTTTTTTGCTTATTTGTAAAATTAAAAACACCTAGTAAACATTTCAGCAAACATCAGTCTAGTGAGTATACAATTAGTCATATTTGGTATTTTCCCATAAAATCTATTTTCTAATACATTTAAATTCCTACTCCTATTTTTTTCTTTTTTCCAGCCATCTGTAAAAGAGATTCCAAGTCCGGTAATATGTTAATTCTTCTTTCTCTTTCAGTCTTAATCTCAATCTGTCTATTTCAGCACATTCCAATGTTTTCCTTATTATTTCTTCTTCTGATGGAACTTCTTCACTTTTCCAGTTCTGGGCAAACACCATTCTTGCAATTCTTCTAACCCTAACTGAAACCTTCTTAAATGCTGTTGCCTATAATCAGAGATGTCCACAGGAATGGAAAGAGGTCAAGAGGAATACATAACAAAAGCAATGTCCTATTCTGCCAATATAAACACATCTGCTCCAGCCTTTTTGTAGTGCATTGTGACTTAGCACATATCTACAAAAAGAGCAATGTTCCCATTATGATGCTGCTTTCAAGAGTTTAATAACAGCTTCCAATTCTACAGATGTCTCTGTCCAGAACTGGACACAGCATTTGATATGGGGTATATTCAAAATAGAATCAAAATAATAAAATAACAGAGTTGGAAGGGACCTTGGAGGTCTTCTAATCCAACCCCCTGCTCAGGCAGGGAACCCTGTAGCCGTTTCAACCAAATGGCTGTAATGGTGGTACATGACATCCACCCTGTCTAGCTTCGGAAGCAGTGGCAGCATTGTTCATGCCTGGGGCCAGGTCGGCTGTGCTGTGCTGTGGTGTTGTTCGTGCTCTGGTGTGCAGAATCAACACCCTTTGTTACAGCTGATTAGTGCTACCTGGAAGTGCTGTTGGCAGCACTAATCAGCTGCAGTCAAGGGCGCCAATTCTGCATGCCAAAGCATGGACAACACTGCAGTGCAACTGACTTCGCCTGAAGCATCTGCAGGGCTGCCTCTGCCATCCTCAAATTCCTTGGGCTGAGAGAGTCAGATGAGAATGGCAGGCACTTAAAAAAAAGAAGATGGAATTTGGAAGGGGAAAACTGATTAAGGGAACATTTATGAATTATGATTAAGTTATGTTTGTATAAATTAAGTAAAGAAGAAATGAAAAAAAACATGGATAAATTGTGGAAGATATATAAGTGATTGGGATATAATTAAGTGATTTATTTTTGGGAACGGAATCAAATATGGAATTAAGTATGGGGGTATATAGATAAATCAAGACAGAGGTAGTGAGAAAGTAGGAGAAAGAAGAAAAGGAAAGAAGAAAGAAAATGGAGATAGGAAGGAATAAGTGATTGCTGGAGAAATAAAAAAATAAGAAGCGGGGGGAAAGAGGAAAAGAGGAGTAGAAAAGGAAGAAAGAAAAGGAAAGGAGAAAAGGTGGAAATGAGGAGAGGGAAATGAAAAGAAGAGAAAGAAGGTTTAGAAAAACAGATAGAAAGATAAAGAGCGAAATGAGAAGAAGAAAAAGAAAAAGGGAGAAGGTAAGAGAAAGGAGAGGTGAAAAGAAGAAAGAGAAATAACAGTAAGAGGGAGATAAGAGGGTTAGGATTAGGGCTAAAGTTAGGCTTAGGTCTGAAGATGGATTAAAATAGAGAAAACCAAGTAAAAGAAGAGATAAGAAAAAGAAGGTAGGAGAGAGTTGAAGAACACAAGAGAAAGTAGAAAGACGGTAAAAGTGAGAATGTAAGGGTAGATTATGAGAACTAGAAAGAAAAGGAAAGAAAAGAAAATAGAGAGATAGAGAAAGTAGAAAGGTAAGAGAGAGAGAAAGGGAGAGAAGGAAGAAAAAGGAAAAGAGAAAGAGTAAGAGATCTTGCATATTTGATATCCGAAACCAATAACAATAATAATTTTTTTTTAAGTATTAAAAATTGAAAACAAGGTTAGAGTCAAAATTATAGGAATTTATGATTTGTTTGTTTTTTTATGATGGAAGAAATTAGGAACTACAAGCCAGTTATAATTAAAGTAAACAGAAAATAAATTGTGAAAAGTATTTAAATATGTGAATTCTATGAAACATGTGAAAAAGTAAGTAACTTATGTATTTGGTAAATCTGTCGAAACAGACTCAAATATAGACTAAGCTGGGGGAACAGAAGAAATAAGAAGTTAAGGAAAGTTGGGAAAGAGGAGTAAGAAAGAGAGGAAATGAGGAAGAAAGGAAAAGAAAGGTAAAAAGAGAGGTGAAGATGAGAGGGAAGAAGGTTTATAGGGAAAAAATAAATAGATGAGAAGAGAATTAGAAGGAGGAGAAGAAAGAATAGATGGAAGCTGAAAAGAAGAGATGGGAGGTTAAGAAAGACAGAAAGATAAAGAAAGAGTAAGTGAAGAAGAGAAAATGAGAAGGCAAGAGAAAGGAAAGGGGGAAAAATCAATCAAAATCATCCATATTTGAGGACCACATTTAAAAATGAAAATTGAATATGTTTATTATTTTAAAAAAAGTTGTTAGATGCAAATCTATGAGAAAATAAATTAGGATCTCGATATTATAGTATTGGGGGAACTCAGATTTATAAGTAAATTGTATTTATAAGATTGAAGTAAATAGAGATTAAGATTAGATGGTTGAAATAGGGATAGATATGTAAAGGTATAAATAAGTAAGTTGAAATGTAATGTTAAAAGAGAATGATAAAGAGAATGCATGAAACAAGGAAAATTAGGGTATTTGGACAAAAAGTTATGGAAAATTAAAAATGGAAATGGAAAAAAAAGGTGGCAAAACAAAAATGATATAGTGAATAAAGAAAAAGAAGAGGAGAAGAAGGAAGGAAAAAAGAAGAGGACCAAGAGAAAGAAGTAAAGAAGACAAGGAGAAGAGAAAAAAGAAATTAAAATGTTAAAGGATTTGTATATGATTGTATAAACTAGCCTTGCCATGGTTATAAATCAAATTTGTAAAATAAACGTTCTCTTGATCGGAAAAAAAAGATACATTCATAGACAATTTAAATTTATAAGCATAATCATGATCATTTGTATATATAGGCATATATAAGCATAATCAACTGTTTATATAAGCATAAAATACATTCATAGTCATAAAGTGACATAACATTCATCATGTTAGAAATTCATTCCTAATAAAAATATTACAATGAAAAAAAAAACAAGACATTGCAGCAGAGCACTTATCTGGTTCCGGTTATCCAGCATCTGCTACATTCCCTGGGGCCAGGAAAAGTTTTCACGAAACTCGACCTGGCCCAGGCTTATCAACAGCTCCCAGTTGACAAAGCCACTGCAGAAGTACAAGCAATTGTAACACACCGGGGTGCATTCAAATGCAACCAGTTACAATTCGGTGTCAGTGTTGCCCCGGGCATTTTCCAAAGCATCATGGGAAAGACTGCTGCAGAAGATACCCATATTCTCAAAGAACCTAAACCCAGGCCCCCATATGGGTGGAAGGGATAATAACCAAAATAACGGAATCCAAATCTTACATGGTGAGCCTACTGGATAGCTGCTCATGGAGGTGACACATCGACCAATTAAGAGGTCGCCTCCAAAGCAATAGTAACCACACTCCCAACATTAACCTCAACGTTGACTCAGGCTCAATCGCTCCAAGACCGAGTGGCTTTGGCTGCCGGCGCCGCGATATAGTCAGCTCATTCCATCGCTGACTATTGGGGGCGAATTCTTGGCCCCCATAGAAAGGGTGCGCAACTTAGGCGTCCTCCTGGATGCTCGGCTGTCCTTAATGGACCATCTGGCAGCCGTCACCAGGGGGGCTTTTTACCAGGTTCGCCTGGTCCGCCAGTTGCGCCCCTTTCTAGATCG
>JANHFO010007172.1:28615-38774 GCA_032468095.1 Pareas carinatus
TTATTTTTTCTGCAGTTTTAATTATTCTTTGAAGTCTGTGTTTATCTTGTTTGGTTGCAGTGCCAAACCAGACAGTTGTTGAGGTACAGATTACAGACTCAGTGATTCCTTTGGAGATCTGTGCAGCCAGTGTTAAGTGTAAAATAGAAAGGACCCTGAAGTAAAAGAGACAAGATTATATATACTGTACATCTAAGATTTAAAATTCAGTGACATAAGCCCAGATATCATTTTGAAACACATGCAGAATTTTACACATAATTGGTTGCGAAATCCAATCTGGGTTGGTCAGTGCGACCAGAATTTAGTCTTTCATGTTTTTGGATTCATGCTGGATCCCTTCTTCAGGCAACTTCTCTTTACCAGAATATTTGCTTTGGGCTATTCTATCCATTGTATTTATATGGTGCCTTCCTATTGATGTGCTAATGGCTGGCAGTTGTTTCCTTATGCTACCAAGTTCCTGGAACCTATGTAAGTATCTGATAAGTTTTTAGATCAGATAAAGCAATTGGTTGAGCTCATGCAAATCCTAATCACTGGTTAACAAAATAAAAACCATTATGTTTTGATAAAATAGCTCATATGATCTGCAAATGTGATGCCTGGTGCATACAATGTGCTAAGATTATGACTGGACTCACAAACCAAACATCAAATTCAAAGTTACCTCAGCCCAGTATATTCCAGTTTATTATGAGGTACAACACAGGTTTTTTGGCAGTGCTTATGAAATATGATGCTGGTATTAAAGTAAATACCTAAACACTGCACTGAGGAGTAGGAGAAAAGGTGATTGCCTAGACAACACTAAAAAGATTTGAAGATACTGGAAGGTGTTTTCTTAAAATCCATTTTTCTTGGCTGAAAAATAACACTATGTTTCTTAATCTAAAATCAACTCTTGATCTTCTTACATTTTTCAAACTCAGTTTCCCCAATTAGTTCTTCACAGCAGTAGTAGACTACGCCTTCCAACATTCTCAGCCAGCCTGACAAATCCTTTGTGCAAGTAAAGTGAACCCTCTAAGTGAACAAATATATGAATCCTTTCCTGTCTAACTACAGAAGCATTTTCCATAGGTGAAGTCGCAAAATGTTTTGATCCTAAACTCATCACTAAAAAAATCAATGCATAAACCTGTCAGGAGCACCATGGAGGAATTAAATGACACCTTAATGAAGAAAGTTGAAGATATGAATTGGTCCATTTGGAAAAAAGCTCCTGACATGGAAAGAAAAATGGTCCTTGTGTTATTGGTGAGTTGCTGGCTGGGGTCTGAGTTTCGAAAATGTAGGTGTTGCAACCCTGTTAGAATATTGTCTTCCCTAACTTCTCTTTTCAACCACAAAGAGAATTTGATCAACTTGTTGCTGAGTCTATAATGGAAAATTAATGCCTTTATGTGCCTTTTTGCTGACATTTCTTGTTAAATGAAGACCGACAGCATTATTGTATTGGATTCTATGGGGAAGCCTCAAAAACCATGTGTTATTCTTACAGGCAAGCGGCAATATGGTGATATTTCATTTTAAAAACAACAGTATTTAATAAAACTGTTAAAGCTAGTGATAACTGTCTGGATTTTAAAGATGGCAGATTTTTTAATATCTATCTAGGCAATATCAACAACTTCAGATATGCAGATGATACCATCCTAATGGAAGAAAGTGAAGAAAAACTAAAGAGTCTCTTGATGAAGGTGAAAGAGGAGAGTGCAACAATAAAAAAAACTAAGATCATAGCATTCTGCCCCATCCCTCACTGGCAAATAGAAGGGGAAGAAAGAGAAGCAGTGACAGACTTCATTTTCTTGGGCTCCAAAATTACTGCAAACAGTGACTATAGCCAGAAAATTAAAAGACGCTTGCTTCTCAGGAGGAAAGCTATGGCAAACCTAGACTATATATCAAAAAGCAAAGCAATCACTTTGTCAACAAAGATCCATATCATAAAAGTCATGGTTTTCCCAGTTGCAATGTACAGCTGTGAGAGTTGGGTGGTAAGGAAGGCTGAACATCAAAGAATCAATGCCTTTGAGTTTTGGTGCTGAAGAAGACTCTTGAGAGTCCCTTGGACTGCATGGTGATCAAATCAGTCCATCCTGGAAGAAATCTACTCTGACTGTTCATTAGCAGGACAAATGATGAAGCTGAGACTCAGATATTTTGGGCACCTAATGAGAAGAAAGGACTCATTAGAAAAAGATGTAATGCTGGGAAAGATGATGCAACCAGCATGAGTTTGGGCAGACTGCAGGAGGCTATGAAGGAGAGAGAGGCCTGGTGGGCTATGGTCCATGGGGTCACAAAGAGTTGGACATGATTTAGTGACCGAATGACAAAAGGTGGTAGGTTGATCACATATAGATGTATGTATGTGAAGCCTGATATATAAATGAGAACTTCAGGCTGATTTATTCAATGATCCATTTGTTTTCTTGATTGTCCATGATATTCACAGAAGTCTTCTCCAACACCAAAGTTCAAAAGCATAAATGCTCTGTTACCCTGCTTGTATAAAGTCCAACTTTTGCTTCCATAGAATGCCACAGGGATACCATTTAGGTTAAATAAACAAAGGGAGAATATACAGCCTTGTTGCATTCCTTTGCCAACCACAAGCTGGTCTCTTTTTCCATGTTTTGTTCAAATTGTGACTTCCTGGCTTGTATAATAAGTTTCTCACGAGGACAATTAGACATTATGGGATTCCCAATTTTCTGAGCACATGCCACAGTTTGATATAATCAACAAAATCATCAAAGGTTTTTCTATAATTGATGACGCACATACTGATTTCTTTTTGGTATTCTTTGACTTTTTCAATTATCCAGCATGGATCTAAAGCTTGAACATCTGGCATTTCCTTTTTTATACAGGGCTCTAATTTGACTTGAATGATCCTAAGCATTATTTTGTCAACATGTGGAAATAAAGATATTATAATGTAGTTTCCACACTTTATATATATATATTGGAATATACACTGGCCTTTTCAAATTTGTTGGCCACAATAACATTCTCTAGATCTTGGTTAGAACCGTGACTGAGATTTCTTCTCCTACATATTTCACTGTAGGTATTCCATCAATTCTGACTTAGTAATGACTAAAATGTTTCATCGTCTAGTACTAGAAGTTCTTGTAATGTATTATCTTCTAAAGTATTTGGGGTGTTGACATTTCTTCTGTGTAGTGTTTTTCAGAATGCCCTTTCCATCTTCCTTTGATCTCTTTTGAATCAGTTACTAACTGTTCATTGGCATCCTTTAGCTTTAACATACCAACTTGAGGTTGGAGCCGCCTTCTGAGTTCAGACTTCTTGTGAGAGACTTTCCTTGTTTTTCCATGTTTGTTTTCATATAAAGTTCACAAAAATGAACAGGAAGACAATAACTCTGTTCCACTGTTGCTCCTTAGCAGCTACTGTTTTTTTTAAAAAAAAACTGCCTATGATTCAGGAAGTAGCATTTAGCCACCAAGACTAGCTGCCATAGATCAGGGGTCCCCAACCCCCAATGCATAGACCAGCATCTGTCTATGGTATGCCAGCAACTGGGCTGTGCAAACAAGCCAAGTCCCATTCATGGGATACAGGTAACATGTGAAACCACACCCTCTCTGGTCTGTGAAAAAACCTTTCTCCATGGAACGGGTCCCTGGTGCCCAAAAGGGTGGGGGCCACTGTCATAGATAGTAGGGCTATGTATCACTTGGATTCTGAAAAGAAGCTCCAGACTGCACAGAGCAATGAATATAACCAATGCCTGCAATTCTGTAAAGCAGGCACATTTTAATCCTGGATTCTGCAGCAGACATCTGCAGCTGTCATGTGATTATTTTTTATTGTAAATTCTACTTACAAGATTATTACTCATATATTTCGTGTAGAGTGCCTTTCCTATAAAACGTCACAGCCATACAGCACTGTTCTCTCGGAATTTCTTCACAATAGATTGAGTCTTTCATACATGAACGTGTGTGAGAAAAATGTGATTATCCAGGTTTTCTCTGTTCAGCTACATTTTTATTGCTTTAAAACAGAAAGCAAAACCTGAGGCATTTATTTCTAGCTGGAACAAGATCTTGTGGGGTGATGAGGAGACTAAACCAAGGCAAAGTCTTGTGTCAATGTCATTAATAGCATGGCCCGTAATTATTGAAATACCCACCTTGCTGTTTCTTCTACTAGCAGGCAGGCATTCTTATGTTAGGCATCCACCTTCACTCAGTGATGTCTGAAAGGATGGCTGGATTTTCACTTAAACCAGGGGATACATTAGCTTGCTATGGACTTGTCAGCTTGTTAACAATTTAACAGGGCATTTTGCCATTTCCCAGAGCAACTGGGCGGACTGCTCTGTGCAACCTTTTGGCAGGGACAGATGACAGGGCCATTGATTCTCAGTAATCTTGATGCTAAAATGACTGTCTCACATCACATATCAGCACCAAGCCTCCCAAGCAAATCAGAAGTGCAGGGCACAGACTTTTGAAGCCATTTTTACTAGACACTAATATCAGGGAGTCAGACTTTGGATGGTCTCGTTCTTAATACATTTCTTACAGGATGCATGAATAGCAGACTGGATGTGCATTCCTCCATTCTGCAGATAGATAAAAAGGAAAGTGAAACTAATGAAGTTCTAAATAACAACATATGTACCAAGCATGGAAGATTCCAATGATGCAGGGCACAGAACTATTATTGCTAATTAGATTTATATTCTACCCTTTGTACAGGAGCTTAAAACTACATACATTGCGCTCCCTTCTCCTATTTTCCCCCTTACAACAAAGCCCTGTGAGATAGTTTGGGTTGAGCATTCAAGGAGATTCTGTGACTGAAGGTAGACAAGAATTTGGGTCAACCTGTCTCCTGTAAAGTATCTTAGTTATTATACAACACTGAATCTCTGAAAGGAAATGGAAGTGGCAATGCTAAAACAATGTTATAGAATGGGACAAAATTGAAGAGTTCTCCATTTTAAAAAGATAGTTGGTGGGAATCCAGAAAGAAGAGTGAAAAACAAGGAGACATGCCAATGCAATTAGCTAGAAAGAAGAAAATACTTGTGATCAAATCCAGTATGACTGTTATGTATTGGCCTTATATCTAGTGTATAATAATAATAATAATAATTTTATTCCTATCCCACCCTTCTCCCGAAGGATTCAGGGTGGCTTACAGGCAATATTAAAATACAAAATACACATATAAATTAAGAACATTATTAAAAGAATTAAATGAAGCCTGCACATTAAAATTTAAAAGGGGAGTGATAAAATTAATTCCACCTAATTAAAAATTTCGTATTAAACACAGGAGAACAGGGTGCGGCTATCCCAAGCCCGCTTGATGGAACAGATGGGTCTATGTATATGTAATGGAAACTGCTGAATCCCTGGGCTAAATAGCTGAAGCCATCAGGCCTCCAGATAGGATGTCTGCAGTCCCGGGGATTGCCCAGGAAAATCTGGATTGCCTATTGGCTGCCGCCTAGTGGCTGAAATGTATATAAGCATGTGTGTTGCACAGGCAAACATCAGTTGAGAGAACCTACTGTAAGGTAACGTCTATTGTTGTAATGATCCTGATTTGTAAATAAAGGGTTCCTGTTTCACCTACACTGTCTCTTTCTATCATTGTGAAACCCAGTACGCAACAATGATCATAACACACTCCCAATGGAAATGCATATTCACAAGAATAAACCTACACTAACACACATACACGAACACAAACATGTTCCTCAAGTGTCACCCTAGAAGCAGCACAAAGACACTTCCACACCCAGGAAAAGCTCCCCTATATAACTGTGTCGCTGTAGGAAGGGTCATGCAGAGTTTACTGATAGCAGCATGCTGTGTCAGTGGGTTCCCATGGCAATATGCTTCCACAGGCCCTGTTATCTTTGGTACCTTTTGGTTCTCAAAGCATTATTTCATTATTTTGGCTTCGTTATTTTGGCTTATATGACCTTCTTCTTTTAGGGTGGTTGGGGAAAGGATCTAGAGGGGGAAGATGACCTAAGCATTAGCCCATAGAAACACTGTTGCTACTTTCTGCCTTGGGCTGTCAGAAAACTGTACTTAAGAAATAAACACCCTGGAGAGGGTCAGACATCACTTGAACATCCTAATGACTGGACCTTAATTCCTTTGTGTCGCTGTATCCCATTTCTTTGTAGCTGCCCCTAAAGGTAAACTCTTCGCTTTTAGGAATAAATATTTCTTCTCCAGCTGTCTGGATCTAATTTTTTTTATTCTTGCACAACCCTGGCCTCGGTTGGAACCCCAAATTATTATTTCTCTGACAACTTGTTTGCATTGGGCTAAATAACAGATGATGCAATGAGAAGTTTTGTTTTTCATCTGGCTTGTCACAGAACCTGATGCTGTGTTGTTCCAAATTAAATTGCCTCTGATTCTGCAAGTAAAATATAGCCATTATGACAATGTATCTGTATCGGCAGTTCACACCTTATATTTAACTTGGGAACTATCCAAACATTTTGAGTTATAGTTTACATTTTATTCTGGTAAAAAGACCAACCAAGCTAAAAGCTTAAATTGCTTAAAAAGCTTTAAAAAGGGCCACAGAAGAAATATATCGCCAAAGCTTCCTATTTCCTTCACTAATTAAAGTAAATATAGTAGTAAATAAATTGAACAAGGAGATGTGCTTCATTCATCAATAAAATTAAAGAAAGCTGATTTCTAAGAAATGCTAATACCTGGACAAGGGCACCCATAAAGGTGAGGAGCTCCTGCAGATTTAACTCCACTAGTCATTGCCAACTACAGGAGGCGCTACTCATCTCTGTTTCAGGGGCATTGAACCAGTGCTGTCCAAAGACATTTCTGCGGTCATGTGCCAGCATGACATCACAGAGTGCTGTTACCTTCTCACTGAAGCGGTTCCTATTTGAGGGGAGGTTTGTTCTCCAAAGCTTGTGAGTTGGTTTCTGAATATTTCGTTACCAGGCTAGGTAACATCTTCAGCAGATATCCAGATGATTGCAGGTGTTCTATTTATAAGGGTTTGGTATGGTCAGTAGGTATTGTGATGGGCTGGTCACCTTGGGGGAGGGTCTGGTGATTGGTCTTGTGAGGGGTCAGGGGTAGGTTGCATATGGAGATGGATTGGTGATGGTTCTTGTGATAAGGCAATCAGGTAAGGGTTATTGGGAGGTGAAGTGCTGATTGGGAGGGTTGTGAGCTGGTTGAATGTTGGTGCTCTCACTGTTTGGTTGTGCATTTGGTTTGAATTCTCAGGGGTTTATAGGCTGGTTGCAGGTCAATGTGTCTATTGTTGGATTGCTTGTGGAGTACCATGCTTCAATAAACTCCCAAGCATGGTGGGAGGTAATATGGCTGATGTTTTTGTGTTGCTCCAATTGAATGGGTGTTATTAAGTGTCTATGTACCTATGTCTGGGTACCTATTTATCTACTCACATTTGCATGCTTTCAAACTCCTTAGCAGCTAGTGGACAGGAGCTGGGGCAAATAGGATCTCACTCCATCATCTGGCACTCAAGCCAGCCAGCAAGCCCAGTGTCTTAACCACTGAGCCACCACACCACCCTAAAGGGCATTCATAGAAGTGAGAAAAATAAAGATGGCAGGCATGACTTTGCAAAGCCCCATGGCTTTTGTTGCATATGCTCTACATGCAAAGTTTCAATCACATAGTTACAGATTCGCCTGGGGCCTGATAGTGTCTCTCATGTGGTCCAAAGGTATGATCCAAAGAACCCACCAAGGGACCACATAGATATAGTATATTTCCTCTGTGACTATCTGTCCCTAATCTGGTTCTTCAGGTCTTCCAAAGTTGGTAGGTATGTAGTGGAAAAAAATATGCATATCCCAGAATATGAGCTTTGTCTCAGAGTCAAATTAATAAATATGATTACTTCTTCCAGAGCCTATCAACTTTAGGACATTACAAAAACATGCACATTTTAATATAAAAGTTAATTCTGATTGCATCTGCAACAACAAAGTGATTTATTCATTCCTTTCCTTGTTCAGGTGGTGGCATGTGCTGACCCCCAAAGCCCTTCCTGTGGTTCAGGTAGTGCAGATCCTCAGGCTTTGGGTTTTTGGCTGATGGTGTGTAACGCCATGTCCGTGGTTAACAAGGCAACCCTCATTTGCTATCTGGTTCAAAAGGGGGGAGCGGACCTGGTGGGGATTACGGAAACCTGGTTGGGCCAAGAGGGAGGTGTTCCCCTCGTAGAGTTGTGCCCACTCGGTTTCCAGGCATTCCATCAGCCGCGGGGCCAGGGAAGGGGCGGAGGTGTGGCGGTTTTGATAAGAGAGGAGTTGGAACCGAGCGAGACCACTGTTCCTCAGATGGCCGACTGTGAGTCTCTCCTGGTGAAGTAGGGACCTGGTAGGCAGATGGGCATGCTGGTCGCATACCTGGCTCCCTGCTTTGTGACAGCGGCCCTGCCTGAGCTGCTCAATGTCATTGCCGAGGTGGCGGTGGAGACTCCCCGACTCTTGGTCGTGGGAGACTTCAACCTGTCATCTGCGGGCAGGGCATCAGGGACAGCTCAGGAGTTCATGGCCTCCATGATGGCCATGGACCTGACCCAACTAGTGCAGGCCCCCACGCACACAGGAGGACACACGCTGGACCTGATTTTTGCCTCTGGACAGTGGTTGGATGATCATAGGTTAGGGGATATAGTCGTGGAACCCCAGTCATGGTCTGATCATCATCTCCTCAGGTTGGACTTCCTCACCGCCACACCGAGCCGCAGGGAGGCAGAACACATAAAATGGTTCCGCCCCAGGCGTCTGATGGACCCGGATAGGTTCCAGAAGGAGCTTGGGCCTTTTCCTGAGGTACTGTCCCACAGCTCGGTTGAGGAGCTCACGGTCGCCTGGCATAGGGTGGCTGGTGGGGCTCTAGATCGAGTCGTGCCTTTGCATGCAATAATGTTTGTTATTGTCTATTTTAATATGCTGTACACCGCCCTGAGTCCGTGAGGAGAAGTCTAGCTAACATACCAGAAGTTATCTATTGAGTAAGCCTACCTAATTGATGATTCTTGATTGAATTATTTTAAATAGTGAGATCTATGCATAAATAAGATTACATGGGAAAAGCTCTTTTTGAAAATAAAAATTACATTAAGTCACAGAATTAATTTATATGTTGCTTTACAGCACTGTTTTTTAGACATGGCAACTTTACGTTATGTGGATTTGACCTCTTAAAATCCTCCGACCAGCAAGATTCCACACTATTTTGAAAAACACTGCATTAGAGACAATGATGTGCAATATTTAAATTTTTTCCTGTACAGTTATTGGATAAATATTTTCTTAATTACATCACTAGGACTATACGGTAGTCATTATAGCATAACCTCTAAATAAAAGATCAGTCTTTTTTTCAGCTACATTTCATATTTCTTGGGGTTGAAGTTGGCATACCACTAATACATTCCTCTGTAAGCAATTTTAAATGAGCATCTTTCTCAAAGCCAACAGATATCATTAAGGTGAACAATTCTCATTTTGTAACAAAGGATTACTGTGACTGAGATGTCACATAAATTATCTAAGGTGAATTGTGTACTTAGGAAACAATACTAAGCCTATTTCCCGATGACTGATCCAGATAGGTCATAGAGTGTCCTATCTTTCTAAATGCTAATGTATAACTTATGGTCTATTTTGGTCAATCCATTTCAAATGCTGATGTACTACATGCAGGTAGTCAGTCCTTGTCTTGCAACAGTTTGTTTAGTGACTATTCAAAGTTACAATGGCATTGAAAAAAGTGACTTATGACCGCTTTTCACACTTACAACTGTTGCAGCATCTCAATGACCACGTTATCAAAATTCAGACATTTGGCAACTGCTTCATATTTATGATGGTTGCAGTGTTCCTGAGTCATATGATCACTTTTTGTGACTTTCTACTGTTGTAACATGGTCTCGCAAGAAAACAATTTGTGCTAGGACATTTCTATCCATGTAGACTAGATAATCAGTTACAACATGCGGATGAAGCTAGCATAAGGTAAACAATGATAACAACAGAGCCTGTAAACAAGGTCACATACGCCTTAAGCCTGGTCAGCACTTCCCTGAACCATATAAGGAAACGCAACCACGCCTCTACAGGAGA
>JANHFO010007174.1:6781-16917 GCA_032468095.1 Pareas carinatus
TGGTCAGTAGGAAGAATGGCGCTCGGTGGGCGCGCTGCCTCTTAAGTACCCCCGCGGGGCTGGCAGCCTGCCAATCGTGGCGCGGGCATTTCCCGCGCTTGCAAATGCCCTCCCCTGGACACAACAGCAGTATTTATATACACTTGCATATATAGAACTATGCCATCAAGCTTCAAGCCATCTAATATTTGAAGTGAACACCCTCTTTTGAGTTTAAGCTTATATTTGCGGTTTTAATGTGTAAGTATGCATGTGGGAAAGAGAAGAAGATGACAACAGTAAGGTAGATGGATTCCATTATAGGTTAGGAAAATATTGACACGAAAAAAAAAATGTCTGTGATCACCACAAGTCAAAAACAATCTGATGGCACATAATCTATGTAGGTATGTATGCAGTATTATGTAATTTAGTGTAGTGGCCCCCAACCTTTTGGGCACCAGGGACCGGTTCTATGGAGAAAGGTTTGTCTACAGACTGGAGGGGGCGTGGTTTTGCATGCTGCCTGCATTCCACTAATGTGACTTTGCTTGTGTGCGCAGCCCAGTTGCTGGCATGCCATGGCCCTATACCAGTCTATGGACCGGGGATTGGGAACTCTTTATTTAGTGACTGTTCAACTCCCAAATACTATGGCAGTGGCCCTCAATGAAATTGAGTTTGACATTCTTGAGTTAGGCAGTCTTAATACAAGTACTTATAAAGCCCATGGCAGTAAATTATTTGACAAATATATCTACCTAATAATTACAAGTATTTGTAATTCTTTAAAATCCACAGTAATGGAAAAATAATAGCTGCTCATATCTGTCTATTATCTACAGGTGTCAGCATTCAGCATACTTGGAGCTCCTGTCAACCATTTGGCCCTACTGCGGTGATACTCAAGATCCCTCTACTGATTGAACTTTCTTTAATGGCGCTGCATCTGTTATTCATTCAACTTTCTCCTGTAGAACTTATCTAGATACTAGCAGTGATAAAGTAAGGAGAGAGGGCTTTGCTGGAATGCAAGATATCACATCACCAGAGTCTCTGTTTAAGGCAGATTTTAAAAAATAAAATTGCATCGAAATAATATTTATATTGGGTAATGTTTAAGTTGTGAAAATCTACATGTTGTACTTAAAGTGGTAGTGCAAAAGAGCATTAATGCCTGGAAATCTTCATTTCAATTTTATTATAATGTCCTTTAGGGTTCCTTCTTATCATGAGCATCTATCATGAGCTTGTCATGAGCTATAATAAGACCGTCTCCCAAATTTATTCAACTTGTCCAACATCAAAGGCCTTTAATTAAAGCTTAACACTGATTTACTTTTAAATGCCAATAAATTAGCCCTAGAAATCATCATCTTCATTCCAAAAAAGAATTCCTGCAGCACAGAGTGTATTAGACTACTATACAAAACCTATAGCGGTGACACAGTGGTTAGAATGCTGTATTGCAGGCTAATTCTCTGACTGTCAGAAGTTCAATTCTCACCAGCTCAAGGTTGACTTCACTTTCCATTCTTCTGATGTTGGTAAAATGAGGACTCAGATTGTTGAGGGAATTGTTGACTCTGTAAACTGTTTAGGGAGGGCTGTAAAACACAGTGTAGCAATATATATGTCTTATTACTATTGCTATTGCTATAATTATGATATTAATTTTATTATTTGAAAAATATACATTTTTATTAACTATGCATTGATTCCTTTCTAATTCACACAAGAAAAAAATATAATGACAGGAAGATAAAAATATCAGTAGTTATTTGAGTGCTGGTTGAGTAAAAAGTGTGTAGCGTTAGCATTTTAGCTACTGGTATTTGTCACTTTGGACTAAATTTGATTGTAGACAGTTCAGTTTTGAAGAAATGTAAGTTAAATACAATAATTATGTTTAGAACTTTATTATAAGGTGCTATTGCAATGTGTTACTACATTGTGGATGGAATGTGTGGAATCATCTCTTATTTTATGAAGTCAGAGCATCAATTCCATGAGGGGGCTGGCCAAAGAGAGAATAAGTTGCCCTAAATCACTAAATGAGCTTTGTGGTCAAGTGGAAATTCACAGTTTTTTCCAAAGTTTATTTTAGCCACAAAGCATACTTGCTTTTCTTGCACAGCCATTCTTCCTGTGAATATCATTTTTAAAAATATTTGTAGGACTCATCACTACTGAACTATGAAAATGTGTGTAAAATGTCTCTTAAAATTTCAGGAACCAAGACATGGGTAATTAAAAGGTACAAGAATTAATCTAAAGCTTCAGTGCTCAGGGCAATTACTTTTTCTGTTTGTTTGCTTTTTTTCCCATAATCACATACCATTCTCTTTAAAAAGAATGGATATAGTTTCTTTAGAACCATAAGGTAATGGTGAGAGGAGCACATCTTTCTGGCTTTTTAAAAAATCTTCTTTTCTTGATTTCTTTTCTCCTAAGGGGACAGCAAGCAGCAAAGTGGAGAGATTAAACTATAGCAACAATGAGTATACACTTAGAAAATGTGATGAACCATGTTAGGGACAGATCATTCTGGAAAAAATCTATGAAGTTGCTAAGATTCTATATCAACTTGAAGATGGATCATCGTCATCCTGAATCTGACTTGAAACTTAATAAATACCCTATAGTTGGGAAGAGAGTAAACTAGATGAAAGGAACTGAACTTGCCCCCATTTTAATCACATAGGTGATCTAGTGCTTTTTCAAATTTATCTCACAGCTCTTCTCTTTTTCATTTATAGTCTCTTGTCATGTATCACTCCAAATTTCTCTATGCTGTGCTGTGGTTTTTCTTTAGTTGTGAATATATCACTTGTAGAGAACACAAATTGAATCCTTTGTAAACTAAACAATACACTGGATTCCATTATATATCAATTTATTTATTTATGAAGTTTGTTTGTCATCGATCTCACCAGAAGATGACTCTGGACAGCTTTCCATGCTAAAAGAATAAAACCAAAAAAATAATAACATAGATTGATCATTATGTATCAATGCTGACATGCATTTTACCAATATTTTATCTTACTGTAGAAGACATCTTTACAAAGTCATTGAAGAAAAACAATTAAGGAGGAGCAGGGTGTTTCTTTGAATAATATCCTAGATAAGCTGAACAGTAACATTTCTTTGCAGGAATTCTGTGTTTCTAATTTTAAAGAACTGAAAATTGTATTTCAGTTAGTTGAAAATCTTACATAAAGCTTAATGTATTTTAGAAGTTGAACCATTGACATTGGAAGGAATAACTACACAGTTTAATACATCCTCCCTAATAGCTATAGATACATATTTATTATTGCTACTAATCCTACATTCAGATTTGCAGCCATGAAAGATAGACTTCCTTTTTATATTTCATTAGTGTATGATTTATAGTGAAGTTAAATGGAATGTATTATGTTCATTGTGTATTAACAAAAATCAGCGAGTCTACTGTAAGCACAACAAAAGGGTAATCTAAGACCAAAAGTCAGGCCAAAAAAAAAGATGAAAGAAAAGGAAAGCTGGGAATACATAGTGAATAAGTAATAGTAAAGTATAATACTCTTTGTATAATTCGGTAAGCCTAAAATAATAGAATGTTTTTAAGGCTAAAAGTAATATTATTAACCCTAATATTCTTAACTTTATTTAAGTTCAAACAATTTCCATAATATAGAAAAAGACATGCACATACCCATATAGACACAGGCACATGCATTCAAAGAATAAATTCTTTTGAAGTCTGAACCAAAAGTGTGGCATAGAATCTTTATTTCAAAATCTGTACTGGCTTTGTGGAAATAGAAAGTATTCTAAGCTTTCACTGGAGAGGGAGAAGAAGCCCAGATTGTTAGCATGCTTGCCAATGATTGTGATGCAATTAGCAAGGTCTTCTCTCTGTCTTCCCTCTCAGAAAAAAAGTAAATGGCTGGCAAGTGTTGAGAATAGGCAGGCAATGGCATATGGCATTATACTACAAAAGAAGTTGCTTATGTCTTCTTTCATATCTATCTATATTCCAGTTAATTAAAATGATCTTCTTAAACAGTATATGAAAAATTAAATTATGTAAAATGGCAAATTGTGTCTGTGAAATAAAAGTCAAATTTATTTGTGAGAAAGGTTAGACTCTCATTTCTCAGATTGACTGCAAGTTTAATATGCTATTATGAATTATAATTTTCTATTCTTTTTAGTATACTTAATTCAAGTTTAGAAGAAATGCTTCTACCCATAATAAAAATCGTATAACTTCATGGAGAAGAAAAAAGAATATATATATTTTGCCAACCGAAAAACACAGTTCAGCAAAATAATAAAAGTGGATTTTCTTTTCTTTTCCTTTTTCATCAGATCTATGAGTAGAAATAGGAATGCTAGCTCTACTTTACTTACAGTATTCAATCCTGAGAAGGATTGTAGAAAGTCTATAGTTATTTTTCTTTAATACAGAAATTTTCGACACACATTTACTGAATATAGCCAAAGAGACTCCAGGATATGGCTAAATTTCAATAGACTGCATTTAGTCTTCTGGAAATCTTAATTAGTGAATATAAAGTTCGCATTTTTCACTGTAATGAGCTCTAAGAATTGTGGGAATGAAAGAATGAACAATTGCTTAACCGATTCATCAACAAATCAGTCTGAAGAATGGAACATTTAGTCTTTCTGGCTAAGACATTAAATTCTACTTTTAATGAGATTCCATCTCCTTTTTCTTAGATAACAAAACATTATTTAATTAGCACACTAAATATGCTATGATACTGAAATAATAGTTTGAACAACAAAACATCTCTAGTGCTGCTATCTAGTTTTCAACAAGAATGCTGAATTGAATGGTGGATTCAGAGAGCCTGAATTCTCTAAATTTTTCTAAACGTTTTGCTTTCATTTTCACCTACATTTTTCTTGGTCATATTCATTCTTGAAAAGGGCAGATTGAATTGATATCTTTGGAAGGAATGTCAACCACAAGATAATAAAGATTTCCTACTAATATGATATTTAACTATAATGAATTATCTGTAAGATGATTATAGTTGTAGAATAATTTGAGAAAGAGGGCAGAAATTGATTTTAGATAAGATTAGCCTTAATAATTAGTGCCAAAATTTGAGGAGGTGGAGGAAAGATAATGGCTTTGTACATAGGTCTAAATTCTAAGAGTATGAGAGCAACTATATGGAAATTTCTAGATTCACTAACTTTCATTGCCAGATATCTTGAGAAACCTCTTTTAAAGGGTGAAATATTTGCTTTTAATAAATGCACAAATAATGAGGCTATAAGTAAGAGACTTGAAATGGGAAAACAAATAAGCTAAAAAGACCAGAAAGCCACCAGGAACCACTTTTTCACTGCCTCCATTAACACCATTTACTACATAAATATTTTGTTCAAGACAAAAGAGCAAGTTTAAGATAAGACTCCATATGCTTTGACCAAAGACGAAAAATATTTTTATGATGTGATAGTCATTCACCTCTTCTCCTGCTTTCCCCAATCAGTTTTTTCCTGTATATAGAAAAATGAAAGCAATAAGCAATTTCTTAGAGAGATAGTAGCAATCAGTTTATCTAAAGCTCAAAGTAGCTCTAAATTTCAGAGCTTTAGATGTCTCTAAATGTGGTTTTGGTCATTTTATAGGAAATTCCTTCACCCCAGAAAGCCACAGAATCTCTTTGAAGCAATCCATTTTGACCCGAGATTGAATTCATGAACTACATGATATCCTGAGGGTAGAGGGAAAATGAACAATCCAGTAGCAGGCTGCACTATATTTGCCAACAATGAATTATTTGGTTCTATATAAATATTCTGTAGAATTTGCAACATGTGAAATGATAATAGCTATGAATTTAACAGGTGGGAAGCAAAAAAACTCCAAAGCCAGAGTCTGTATATCTCATCAGAAGTATAGCACATTATACCAGTTTCACAAATATATATGAAATTTCAAAGCTCTTGATTTGCTCATTGTTGGAATCCTGCCAAACCAGATAGGAAATATGAAATTCCCATATTGGATCCATATGGGGGAAAAAAGCTTTCACTCCTGTCCTTTTCAGGGAACATCATATTCTAGAAATAGGAAGTTATTCATATGTATTCATTTATAACAAGTGGGAGGGAAAAAAGTCATTTATGAAGAAATGTTCATTTGAAGAATTTGCCTAAAAATGGATTGTTTCATGTTTCCATGAAGTCAATATGTGATTTTGAGATACATATTAAACTTATGAAACATAGAAAATGGTCAAGTTTTGGTTTTCCTGGAGCCTCTCTATCAGCTAGATTCCCACATTGGCTGCTATCTTATACTATTGTTTTAGTTTATTAATAAATGAGAATATTTGTAACCCAGGGATGACATGAAGGGTCCCTTGGTTCTTTCTGAGCTTGCTTGTTTTTTTGCAGATGTTTCATTACCCAAATTAGATAACATCACCAGTGCTAGTTTGGGTAATGGAATATCTGTAAGAAAACAAGCAAGCTCAGAAAACACAAAGGATCCCTCATTTAGTTTATATGTATGAAACTTCTTCATGTTCTGCCCTATTTTCAGTATACCCAACTGTATCCTGCATATTGTCAGATGTCACAATATGTATGCTTCCCAAAAATATATTACATCCCCATAATAAAGTCAATTCTAGTTATAGAACAGGTATCCAAGTTAGCCTGGAGAGAGAAGGAATTCACTGCTTGTTAGGGTGAGATGTGTAAAAGAGGATTCTTTCACGGGTAATAAAAGCAACAACCATTATGTAAATAAAATTCAAGGGCAGACTGTTCTACCTTCTCAGAAAATATGGTGCTCTTCCCATTATATTAAAAGTGGTGGAGAAAAAGAGCCAGGATCTAACAACTTTGAGTTGCCTATATATAGGATTCTCATCTGACAGCTAAGTTACTTGCTGGAATTCTTGTATTATCACTTCAGTCCTTTTCTTAATAAATCTTATTAAGGCATTCAGAGACAACTGTTCTTTTGGATTGTTCTTAAGTAATGATGGTTGTTCAGATTTGACGCAGTGGAGATTTGACATGACTGAGATTTGATATGGTAGGTATTCTATTCCTTCTATATTTGGTGGGGAGAGATGGAATATTTCAGTCAGCACAACAAACTCAGATAAGGAAATGACATGGAATTTATTGAAAATTGTTTTCAACTTTACAATTTGTCCAAGATTTAATGGCAACAAGAAGATTCTGTTTCAGAACCCCAAACAAGGATTTTCTTGAGGTAGTATAAGTAACAATACTGTATGAGTGGATAGTATGATTTCCTTTAAAAAAAAATGTATATGGAGTATTGAAGAAATCAACATTTATTATTTCTCAAATATATGTTGCAATTTATTTGTTTCAAAACATTGTGGAAAATACATCTGAATATCCTACCTTAAAAAAAGAGCACTGCCATTTTAAAGTAACAAATATTGTCAAAAAACTAGCATTGAAGGGTTTGGGGCTTCAAACCACACTCAAGTACATTTTCTATGCCACCAAATCCCCATGACATTGCACCAGTGACATTCAGCAACACACTTTTAAGAAAGGGAACTGACATTTTGTGGAAGTTTTTAGTAAGAAGGGAAAGCAGAAGAGAAAGAAGAAGCTTAGCAGTTTCATTCCAGAACTGTATGTGCTTTGTTTTCAGTATTGTCTATGTTTCATACACTTTAAAATTGGTGCTAACACTGAGGTGAAACTTTTGTATAGAAAGACACTCTCCCTCCTCCTCTCTCTCCCCCTCCCCCTCTCTTCTATCACTCTTTATATACTGCTTCAAGAATTAAGTATGTACAGAATAAATGCGATAAATACTTAAAGCTGGCACGCCAATATATTTTTGTCAATTGCTGCTATTTCCTATATACAGCAATGTTTTTTAGGATTGAATATTGGGTCCTCTATTTTTGTGTCTCATTTATCAATGAAAGCATATTAGGTAAATTATGAGAGAAATACTTAATGAAGCATAATCAAGCCTGTAACGACAGTATAGGCACTTAAAACATCAGCTGGAGCAAAGCAAATGTTTTGTCCAGTTACATTTCCTAACAAATTGTTCAGTACATCATTATATTATATAGATCAAAATGGCGGTCCCCTTCAAACTGACAAACTGTGTGATGGAACCAAATGATCATTGTCACTTTTACATGTTAGATCACTATCTATCATCTATTTGTGTGTGTCCAGTAAAGGGGAAATGAATACCTCTTTTGGTAAATGATTCTACTAATTGATCTTACAAAGAGGAAGTTTTTCTTAAAATTCATCCTGGACTTACGCAAGTCTTTGCTGTGGGTGCCTTCTGAAGAAACCCTTAAAAACCCATCAGCGTCTTATACTTTGCGTATAACGAACCAAGGACGGAGAAAGTTAGATTTCGGCTCTAAGCGGCCAGTCTTCTTCAGCCTAGTGGAGATGGACCTCCCCCCAGATGGCAAAAAAGGCATTTGGGAATGCTTATTTGTATACACCAGCTTTAGAGCCTCAGGAAAGGTTGCACAATTTCTCCATGTGGTTGCTTTCAACATCCTGATGCAGGCCAAAGGCATTCATGGGAATGCTGGAGCAATGGGAAAACATGTGGATGACGGGGCAAAATTACTGTGTTTCACTGAAAATAAGGTCTTATATTAATTTTTGCTCCAAAAGATGCATCAGGGCTTATTTGGGCGGTTAGGGCTTCTATGACGAACATCCTGAAAAATCACACCAGGTCTTATTTTCGGGGAAATCAGGTAGTCCTCGACTTATGGCCCAATTTTTTTTCCCTAAGAAAGAAAACATTTATTTTGCCAATTTTTAACAAACATGACAGGATAAATTTCTACAGTCAAACATTAAAGTTCTTACACTGTCATTTTCATATAATCATTATTTATAATATTATTTTTAACGCCTTAGTTTCTTTCTTCTTCTTCTTTCTCTTTACCTTGTCTTTCCTTCTTTATTTCCTTTTCTTGGCCTAAATTTTCTTGTTGCCAAGTGAGATCTCTGCTAAGTGAGCTTTGCCCAAATTTTATGACTTTCTCACCCCAGGTGTTAAGTGAAAAATTGCAGCTGTTTAGTTAGTGACATGGTTGTGAGGTGAATCGGGCTTCCCTGTTGGCTTTGCTTGACAGAAGATCATGGAAGGGGATCACACAATTCCAGCAATCGTCATAAACCACGATCCTAGGAACTGACATGCTGAAAGGAACCTCCTTGAAATAGGTAGGTTGGCGGGATTCATCCTCTTCCATGGTTTACATTAGTAAGGGAGATTTGTCGCTCAGGGTTGAACTGTGGGGTGCTTAGTGGTCTCTGAGCTTTCTTGCAGACGTTTCATGATCCAACTGAGTAACATCAGCAGTAATAGAAGGTGGGGAGAGGGAGGGAGTGTGAAGAAGAGGAGGAGGAGGAGGAAGAGGAGGAGGAGGGAGAGGAGGAAGACAATGACGACAAGAATGATGGCGGGGTCCTTGGTGCTCTCTGAGCTTGGTGGCTTTCTTGCAGACGTTTCATGACCCAACTGAGTAACATCATCAGTACTAGAGGCTGTCTTAGATACCTGCACCAAACCCCACTCCCTTCTAGCACTGATGATGTTACCTAGTTGGGTCATGAAACGTCTGCAAGAAAACCGCCAAGCTCAGAGAGCACGAAGGACCCCGCAGTTCTCCTCCTCCTCCACTCTAGAAACCATGTTCTCTTCTAGCACTGAAGACGTTACCTAGTTTGGTAATAAAACGTCTGCAAGAAAACCAAGCTCAGAGAGCACCAAGGACCTGAAAGAATGATAGAAACTTCAGTCGGAAATTATCTCGTATCTCTAACACTGGAGTTGATTCACACAGGGAAAGAGGCAGTGCGGATTCTTTGGGGTACCCAGCAGCACCTCGGAATCGTATCGCTTGATTTCATAGTTTCTTCTTCCTGTCTTGTAAATGGCTATCTGTCCAACTTTCTCACACCAGACAGCCACCTGTCTGAAATGGTATAGGGTCTCCTGCTTGAGCAGGGGGTTGGACTAGATGACCTAGAAGGTCCCTTCCAACTCTGTTATTCTGACTTTATCTTACGGTTTGCAAGAGCTGCTAGAAGCTCTTTTCAAAGTGAGCATCCTGGACAAGCATGGCCGCTAT
>JANHFO010007175.1:24829-37517 GCA_032468095.1 Pareas carinatus
AGAGTGCCTGGATTTGGGGAGACATTGCATTTCCGCCCCAGGCACTTCAAACAGCCCAAAACTGAGCCACAGCAATGTGTGGCCGGGTCAGCTAGTTTCTTAAAAAAAATTGTTTTCTTAAAAAAATACACTTTAGGAATTATTTTCTAATTTTTATGTATTTTCCAGTCAAATGTACATGAAAGTATGCTGCCAATTTTTGGACATTGCAGTTGAATGGTGTTGTTCATATTTGCACCACTCTCTCCAGATAGTTCAGCCAAAATCTACCCCCATCTAAGCAAATAAGTGATGCAAATCATTGTGCAAGATGAAGGTTTGGTTAGGGAATTCTGGGAGTTGAAGTCCACACATCTTAAATTTGCCAAGGTTAAGAAATACTGATCTAGATGATGCTGAAGGTCTTTTCTATTGGTTAATTTCTGTATCTCCATGGAAACAGTCACCAAGCACGATTGCTTTTTGCTTTCACCTCTTTCTAAACCAGCTCATTGATGGGCAAGAAATAATGACTGAAAACATTGATTACTAAACTATATAAGCTCAGGTCATTGAAAATACTCCAGCAAAATGACCTTTTTGCTCAATCTATGTTATCTGCTTCTTTGGGTTTTGTGACTAATTCTACTTCTTTTAAAGTACTTTAAGCTACTGCATGAAGTTGTGATTGTGGGGGAAATGTAAATGTAAGGAGGGAATGCTACATATACTATCTTGAGTTCCAGAAGAAAAGGTGAGATTATCAATCAAATGATCAATCTCCTGGATATAATCCAGAAGGAGGGAAGAAATATGCCCGCGTTGGAGCTGTTTTTACTGCCCGTGGAGCTTCCTGTCCCCAATGTTAGAATTGTTCTCTTAATATTACTATAAGATATAATCATTCATTACATTAAAAAAAAATCCACTAGAAGTAGTCCTTGTTTTACAACCCCTTCTTTAGTGGCTGTTCAAAGTTACAACGGCAATGTGATTTAAGACTTTTTTTTCACATTTAGGAATGTTATATCGTCCCAGGGATCAAAATTCAGATGATTGACAATCGCATGCACTTACCATAGTTGCAGTGCCCCCAGGGTCCTGTGATTCCCCCTTTGTGACCTTCTGACAGGCCAAGTCAAGGAGGAAGCCAGATTTACTTCATAACCATGTTACTAGCCTAACAACCGCAGTGATTCACTTAACAACTGTGGCAAGAAAGGTCATAAAAGTATGTATAAAAGGATAAAAGAAGTACCTGCATTGTTTCATAGCAGTAAAGTTAATTCATTTGTTTCTGTAATTAGCATCAATCTCAGACTAGTTGAAAGTTTGGCTTCCTTTTTTTTTTTTACTGTTTTAAGGAAGTAAATGCTTTTAATCCAATGTTTGACCTGCCAGTTAAGAAAATTAACTGCCCAATTCTGTTAATTGCCTAATTCTCCTGTTACTACTTTCTAACCGGATAAGAACCAGTAGTAATTATAAGCCAAGAAATGGGAATGACTTTCTTTTGCCTCTTATTTCTTGGATCTTTGTTGGAATTGGATAGGAAATGTAATGCAAATGTTTGCGCAGTATTTAGGCAGTAATGAATCTTTGCTTCATTCAATCTGAATGCTAGTATCTCTATAGTATTAGCATCAAAGGGTACTTATTACTGTATTTCCCCAAAAATAAGACCGACTCTTATATTAATTTTTGCTCCAAAAGGCACATTAGGGTTTTGTTTTCCAGTTAGGTCTTATTTTGGGAAAATACGGTACTAAATGCATCCGTCTGGCTGACGATCTTAACTGGGGTTTATTTGTGGGGTAGGGCTTATGTTACAACCATCCTGAAAAATCACGGTAGGGCATATTTTCCGGCTAGGTCTTATTTTTGGGGAAACAGGGTATATATAATAGATGCTGGAAACAAAACCAGTACAAAACAATCATGGACTCCCCCCCCCCACTGTCACAATATGCTACGTCAGGATAGAGTTCAACTGGTGCAAAGTAGTATATGAATGCAGCCAATGTGGCTTGTTAACCATGGTTTATGGTTAGTCTCTGTGTGAATGTAACAAATGGCGCTTTCCCTCTCAGTAAATCATGGAAAAAACCGAATAGGACTTAATTATTGCGTGAATTGGGAAAATCCAACATTGTCTGGCTAAACCAGCAAGGTAGGACCAGTTCCCATTTTATTTTATTTTATTTGGCTAAAGTACATATAAACTAAAAAGGATTTTGAATTGCTAGAAAAGGACCAGTGCTAAAATCCTGTTAGATTTCCAGATTTATATGCGTCATTAGAAATATTGTTCTCTGTACCGGTGCTCTGTAGAATATGCACGTAACTGTTTTTATTCCTTGCAATTAATAGGTTTTAGGCAGCTTTTTCCTTTCTTTAATCTTCTTTTTCATTTGACATGCTTAGCATTTAATGAAAAATGACAAGAATCTGAGCTTTTAACTTTTCTTTATCCTAAAAATAGGCTTGTTGGCATTGGGAGCCTAATTACCATTAACAATCCCAACACAATTGATTGTCCAGGACAAAATCCAATTGCCATGGTAGCAGTATTAACTGAATGGCCCAAAAAGTTTCCAGCCTATTTATTAAAGTTCCTTGGAGCTTAGGACTAATTCAAGTCACGATATGATGATTTGTAACCTTTTTAAAAAACTCTAAAATCGAATATACTTCCACAAAAACTCTTTGTGCTAGTTTTGGTCCTGGGTAATAGCACATGATCAATTGATTCTGGAACTTGGGTTTAATTTTAACCATTTATAGATAATCCTCGACTTGCAACCATTTGTTGAGTGACCGTTCAAAGTTACAATGGCACTGAAAAAAGTGACTTATGACCATTTCCCACTCTTACAATTGTTGCGTTCTCCCCATATTCACCTGATCAAAATCCAGATGCTTGTCCACTAATTCATATTTAGGATGGTTGTAGTGTCCCAAGGTCATGTGATCCCCCTTTGGCGGCCTTCTGACAAGCTAAGCCAATGCGGAAGGCAGATTGACTTAACAACTGTGCCACTAACTTAACAACTGCAGTGATTCACTTAAATAGTATGGCAAGAAAGATCATAAAATGAGATAAAACTCATTGCCTCGCTTAGCAGCAGAAATTTTGAACTCAATTGTGGCCGCAAGTCGAGGACTATTCGTATTTGAAACCAGAGAATGGCTGAGTCCTTTGGGAGTAGGGCGGTATATAAATTCAATAAAATAAATAAAATAAATAATGATTTTATTGCAATCTTTTGTTCTATATAAAACTTAAGTGGTTAATTGTCCCATGGGTGACATTCCCCTTCTGACTGTTGAGCTCTATTGAATGCAGTCCAAGGTATACAAAGGAGGAGGGGTGGCCACTGGTGGTTGGAAAGTTTACAAAGGCAGTCCTGGTGATTTCTTCTGATAGGAGTATGGAAGGGGGAAATCAACCAATCTGATTTCCTTTTGCATCTTTTAAAAAATCTTTTTGGAGAGAGAGAGAGAGAGAGTGAATTTTTAAAAAACTTTTCTTGGACTGGTGATTGCTCAGAGGGAAGAATACTAACCGAACAAATTTCTTTGCTGTCTCTTGGGGATCGTCTTGAAGAAGGTTGATGCTGCGGTTTGCTGATGTCTTCTCAGCATTCTGAGGTGGGCGCAAGTTGGAGATGATGACAGGTCGGGTTGAAGTTGGAGGAACTGAGAAGTGGAAACGGTGGTTGGGTGGGAATGCCCAAACGCCGTAAACAGAGGATGATATCAAAAGGAATTTAAAAAATGACAGCGCAAAGTTCCGCTTGGCTGTGGTGTAGATGTTGACGTCTTTCATTCCACTGTTGGTCGGAGAGGCATTTAGAGACACAGACTTCTTCATTTTCGTGAAACTAGCTGCAGTTGCTATACATTTTCCCCAAAACATCCAGTTTTCCCCTGGGTTTACCACACTCAACTGATGAATGGGGTGTTGAGAAGTTCTATCCGAGTAAGGTTAAAAGAGGATGGTTTGTACCAAGCAGGGACCAAAATGTAAGTGTTGTAGGCAGAAGTGGTTTTGGGAGCAGGGAGAATAGGAGAAAGCCAAGGCAACCATGGGGGTGGCTGAGTGACGGCAGGAAAAGGAAGGAACAAGAAGGGAGGAGCTGTGAAGGTTTGGAAGAGAGTGAAGTGTCACTTGGGACGTCTGTTGCTGCTGAAACTGTTGTGTTAGGGAGCAGATAGATGCATGCATGAGCCAGTAGTCAGGAGTGCATAGAGGAGTGGAAAGAGGGGGATTCTAACACTGCTATGAGAGTATGATTCAAAATAGTAAAAGCTTTAGGGATCTACAGTATTTATGCAGCATTTTAATTTAATTTAATTTAATTCAATATTTATATCAACAAACAAGGCCCTGTAGCAGGAGACCTCACTGTGTTTCAAAATTATTATGAGTCTAGTTCAAACAATTATTTTGAACCACTCTAATTTGGGCAATTTCCCACTCTGATAAGAAGGCAAGCGCAGGCAGCACTCAAAAGAAAACAAAATCAGATTTTCAATTAGGCAATTCTATAAAACGAATATTCAAAGTTAAAACTGTCTTCCATGAGCCCCCCGCCTCTCTTTGATAAACTCAGTCCTTGGGCATTTGTAGCTAAGCATATGACTCTGTCTCCTCTTTTCCAGTATATAAATCTGCTTTGCCTTTTTTGCAACTGATTATCGTAAAATAAGCAATATTATTTCCTTAATTAAGATGGTATGTGAGAAGTCCAAATGCATTTGCCTTTTGCATCCTCTACACAGTGCTTAAGGTTACATTAAACTTTGCATGAATCATTTTACTTTTCAAATAAGTTAATATTGGTAGGCAAAACAGATAGAAACCTGGTTAACAGAATAAAGATATATTATATCATATCAAATCATACCATAACATCAGTATGTAATTTATCAATGAAATTTTGTTTGGTAGCACCTTCCCCAGAAGCTTTGCCTCAAGGGCTCTCCCAAGTTTAATTATCACCTCTCTCCAGTAACCCTCACTTCTTTTCTTATCTTTACTATGATTGAATCACATGGTTCTAGCAGAGCCAATCAGATACGACAGACGGCACCACATGATGTTTACATTCGCTGTAATGTTTCCAATCTGAGTTCGGTTCAGGACTATGCACATTTGCAATGGCAAGGCCTGGAAGATGTAAGCATTTAAGAATGGAAAAGAAGGGAAGGCTATTTTGATCAAAAGTGAAAAAGAACCTGAACATGCAGTTTTGTCTAAATTCTTCCTAGCTTAAGGCTATTGCGTTTTAGGACCAAGCTAGCTGCTTCTTGCTTTGGAAAAATTGACAAAAGTTCAGAATCTATAGGTACCATTAGGGAGAAAGAAGCAGCTCATCTCAGCTCATTACAGATGTCTGTGAAGAATAGCAAAAGTGCTTGTTCTTTAAATGACTATTATTGTATTTTTGCTGTCAGTGAAGGAGAGAAATACTTATTGACTTTTCTGCCTCAGGTATCAGGGAAGTTCAACTTAGTTTAGAAACTATGCACTTTGGTTTGATGGGAGAGGTCACATGTTTGGTTTATTTATTTATTTTTCTCAGCTCCAGATAGCAAAATATCTCAGACTGTTCTTCCCATCTTCTCTTTCAAAAATTCCTCCTGAGTCAAGAAACAGACACCCCATTTTACAACATCTTAGAACTTAGTTCCTGTTATGGACCGTGTAAGACACATGATACAATATATTGCATTCTTGTGAAAGAAATAGAATAGAATAGAATGGAATGGAGTAGAGTAGACTTTGCCACTTTAAATGTATTCTAATCAGCATACATTAAAATGAAATTTCTCTCCATTCAGACCACAAAAGGTGTATTTGGCAATACAAGCAGGGAAATGACAGACTAGAGAGAAACAGACATGATAATAAAAAAAATCATGCTGAGATGATGTACTTTTGGAGAAGGAATAGGTGAAATAGTTTTATCTGCTCTGTTTTTAATTCTTGTTCTGTGAAGCATTTATATTTCTCTATGTAATATGTATGAAGAAACAAACAAAAATATTTATATAATTGCTCCATTGAAACCAGTAGTTGTCTTACTATTGATTGCTTCAAGGCAGGGAACTCCAATTCTAATTGCGGATTTAATTATGACATTCAGGTAGTGCCATTTTACTTTAATAGAGCCTTCACAATGAGAGATTAAGAGCTTCATTTTTGACTAATTGGCAGATATCTTCACTTTGCAATCTTTTCAGAAGTAAACAACAGTAAACAGATGATTAGGAAATGATTACTTTAAATTTTTTCATATATTAACATATAGCTTTGCTTAGGCTGTGCTCTTTCATTCACTTACTTATCTGAAAATGAATTCTTCTGAATGTAATGGGAATTAAATTCTACAGATCCATAGATTGCACTCATGAGTAGTTCATTGCTTGATAAAAAAAAGTCTCTGAATTTTGATTCAGCATGTTTTTTTTCCTAAATTACTTCACAGTTATTTAATACAGAATTGATTTATTTTCAGGACAATTTGGCATTTTAAATTCATTTGAAAAATTGCAGTGTGCTTCATGAGGAAGCAAACAGCTGATTCAGATATTTTGAGATTCTTCTATAAGAAATGTCTTGAAAGTTTCTGTGTATGTAACTATATAGAAGAAATAATATAAGACCAGATATGTCTCTAGCTCACCCTAAAATTGCTTTCAAGACCTTATATTCCATGGAACCAACAATCAAAGATAGAAAAGTGCATTTCAAGGACAGTATTGTCTTCTGGACACCAGTGATTGATAGAGTCTCACCTCAAAAACTGAGAAAATGACATTGAAGAAAAAGCAAAAGGATTATAGCTTTAAGATTTAACACTAAGGACTTAATTTCAATGAGTTCCTATATGCTGTCAATGGACAGGTATCTTGTGAAGTTATTGTTCTAACAATGCTTTTGCTACCTTGAAACATTCCTGATGTTGCTGAACTGGAAAATATTGAACATCATTGAACACTTTAGTACTGACTACAGTTATATTTTGTAGGTCACCCACTCGGGAAAATCTCTCAACAGTGAAGATGAAATCCATGCAACAGACAATATGTTTGAGATATTAAGGCCATTCTGTTGACACTCAATGAAGAGATGATAACACTTCATGGGGTGTGCTCAGTTATCTCATGACTGGACTATTGTAATGTGCTCTACATGGGGCTACCCCTGATGAGCATTCAGAAAATACAGCTGATGCAGAGTGCAACAGTGTGAGTAGTTTTGCGACCCCCAAGAATGGCTCCTGTAACACCACTGCTCTGTGAACTGCATTGGTTACCAGTCTGCTTCTGAGTGCAAATCAAGATGCTGGTGATCACCTTTAAAGTCCTTCATGGCATGGGTCTAGGTTTCTTGAGGGATCGTCTCACCCCAGTGGGATTGGCCCATATCACTTGTGCTAGGAGAGTAGGCATGCTGTGGGTCCCATCAGCCTGATTATTCTGGCTGACGGGGTCCAGGAAGAAGATCTTCTCTGTAACGGCTCCTGCCATCTGGAACGTCTTGTTCCTGATGTGAGGTTGACCCCAACCCTCCTATCTTTTCATAAGGGCCTAAAGACGTAGCTGTGCCAATCAGCTTGGGCTGCCAATGAGGAATCAGTGCAATGGAGGTGGTTGATGGAATAAGAACAAATCCCACCTCGCCCTCTCTCCATAACGGTCCTCCCCATGTTCTTGGTTTTAAGGTTTGCATTTTAACTTTTTATGTTTTAACTTAGATGTAACTATAAGCCACTGAGAGTTACCCTACATTAAGATGGGTGGCCAATACATTTTATAAATAAATCACCATTTACAGTATTATATGACATGGGTTGTTATATAATTCAAATACATTCACACAGGGTGTTATGACCTGACAGATATTTCTGCTACTTTCATCATCCTTGGAGGCTCCCCACCTGGTAGAAAAGATACGTGTACCATCAAGGTCCTTAGGTAACCTTCATGTAGACATGAAGATATCTGTATAATAAGAATACATGAATCTGAATATATCTATCTAAGCCAGTGAAATGTAGAAGTCAAAGCACTGGACTAGGAATGGGGAGACCCAGGTTCAACTCCTCCCTGAGGCACAGAAGCTGGTTGGGTGACTTCAGATCAGTCTTTCTCTCACAATGGACCCAATGAGTTTTTGATTCACTGGAAAGACAAAAAACATCGACCTGCTAATATGTTCTGGATCAGCATGGTAGATCATGGTCCATAACCTTCAATGAAGAGGCCTTCATCCTGCAGTGGGTTGATTCAGACCAATAAGATTACTGCCACTACCACAACCATCACCCCCCCACACACACACAGCCGCCCCACATGCACATAAACCGGGGAGTCCTGCTATTGCACATGATGTTAAATGAATTGCTGGAAGCATTGTATGAGGACTTTAAAATGCAGGCTAAAGGTTTCCTTTGTGTTGAGACCACAAGGTAAGTGGAGGGAAGATTAAGTTCACTGCCCTATTTAAAAAACACAAAGATCTACCATTATATAGCAATTAGTGATAGGGAGAAAACTTCCCTTGGAACCCATGGGAGCTTTTATGTTTTTCTAATTGCAGTGGAAAAGGATCTTAGCCAGAATCATTTCAGCAAAGGAAGGAAGGACAGTTAAACCTTCCCTCCTGGGTGTTGCAATCCTTCAAAACAGATCAGTCTACTTAACACTTAAATCAAGTAAATCTGAATGCAGAAAATGAGGCATTTAAGTGTATAATATGGAGGCAACAGCAGCTGTGAAATCATTTTGTAGAAGTAAATAATAATAATAATAATAATAATAATAATCCTACTGCAACATAATCAATGCAAACTGAGCCAGGACCAGTTGAACAGGAAGTTGTCAAGTTGCAACCATTTGTTTAGGGAGTGTTTGAAGTTAGGATGGCATTGCAAAAGGGACTTATGACCGTTTTTTCACTTATGACTGTTGCCAAATTCAAATGCTTGGCAACTGGCTCATATTAATGACAGTTGCAATGTCCCAGGGTCATGTGATCTTCTTTTGTGACCTACTGCCAAGCAAAGTCAACAGGGAAGTCAGATTTACTTTACAACCGTGTTGCTAGCTTAACAACTGCAGTGATTTACTTAACAACTGCAGCAAGACAGGTTTTAAAATGAGTCAAAACTCAACAACTGTCTCACTTAGAATGCGAATTTTGGGCTCATTTGTGGTTTTAAATTCAGGACTGCCTGTATATGTGAATGGAGCACCCAAAAGGGATGTTGCTAATTATTTGATGGTCCAAACAGGAACATTTCCACATTGTTCCTTTTGAGGATGCTTCAAATTCAGGGCCATCTTTCTTTTGGGTAAATACAATTTGGGTGTATATCAGAGCAGCTCCCTCACTATGATCTATTGAAAGCCATTCCTCAACACAGAGAACCTATAAATTCTTCATTTATAGGAGACCTGATTTGGGGTCAAGGTTTTATGAGTACAGACAAGATATAAAGTGCTGTCTTTGGCTGTTAGTGCAGGTATAAAATATAGTCTCTTTCACGTACATCTGGTGAGGTACAGTTCTTAGTATGAGTTGGTGAAGGGTCAAATCTTTGCTTATCTAGGTGAGCATATCGACCTCATCTTACTTGAAACACTGCATTGGAATAAAAGGGAGATGAGTCGGGCACACTGTGGATGAAGAGTGAAATAAACATATACCTAAAGAAATAATTCTTAAAACAAGATGTCTTGTTGTTTAATGATATGGTTGGGGATATTACTATGTGTTTCCTAGTAACATTCTTTACAAATTGCATTACTAGAACTAGTACTAGAACTGGAGCTATAGAACATTCTAGTACTAGAACAGGGAGCAGAACTAGAATGGGAACCAGAACAAGAACTAGAACTAGAACATACTAGAACTGGACTAGAATGGGGTAGAACTAGAACTAAGAGGAGAAGGAGGAAGAGGAGGAAGAGGAGGGGATGAAGTTGAAGAAGAGAAGAAGAAGAGGAGGAGGAGGAGCAGGGGAAGAAGAAGATGAAGAAGGAGGAGGAGGAGAAGAAAAAACAGAAGAAAAAGAAGAGAAGGAAATGAAGATGACGATGATGAAGGAGAAGAACAAGACAACAACAAGTAGAAGAGGTGGAGAAGGAGAATGGGAAGGAGAGGAGGAGGAGGAGGAGGAGAAGATGAAGAAGAAAATGAAGAATAAGAAGAGGAGGAGAAAGAGGAAGAAGAGGAGGAGATGATGAAGAAGTAGTAGGACAAATAAAAATAGGCAATTCTTAAGATGGGAAAGGAACAGCAAACACCACCCTCTATTTAAAAATCTTTCTGGCTTTTTAATTCCTGGGAAACTTTTATTGGTCATGTGAAAAACAAAACCTGATGTGAACACCAATTTAAAAAAAGAGAAAGACCATGAAATAATATGTTGTGTACGCTGGGAAGCACAAAGTAACCAGAAAGGGTTTTTATATATATATATATATATATATATAATAAACAGTGTTATCTCTCTGGGGGGTAGACAGTCTGAAGTGCCAATAAAAACTGTAATTACACTCACAATAGGAAGCTGCATAGCAAGTGACAGCAAGGCTTTTTCCTCAAGACCTGTTTGGGTATGTTAAGATTGTAGGTCTCCATTATACATTCTGGGCCTCTGTTCTCACATTTTCCTTCTGAACGAAAATGAGGGGGAGTGGGGGAGAAAGTTAATTATAACCTGTTCTGGGATAAATAGGATTGTAATAGGTAGACATACAGGAACCAGTTGTGAAGCTTCTCTCCTTGCATTTCCCCCCAGCCTTTCTATTTCACAAAGGTGAGGCCTGTGCCACATGGACGTTTTCTTTTTTCCTCCTCCTTATTTAAACAGCTTGAACCTCCAGATAGCTGGTATATGATAAAGGCTGACCCAAGCCACTCTCTGAGAATGGAACAGAACAGCATTTACCTAATTTCCTTTGCTTCCATTTAGAAATCAATGGGGCATCATTCAGTGGACACATATTTCACCCCTCGTAACTATGGCTCACCACAGAGAGACTGCCAGACTAATTCCTATTAGCAAGGAACTTTTTCTTCAGCTCTTTCGGTGGTTCTCCCCAAGGCTATTTCAGGTCAATAGCCACAGCAATGGCAGTCAGGGCACATACCAACTGGAGCTCATAGCAGAAGAGCATGCTGAGTTGGAAGTCCTTGCACTGCGACAAGAGACCCAAGTCCAGCTTCACCTTTTTAAATTACATTGACTCTTATCTAGCGCCAGTTTAGCTTTGACCATGGATTGACTAGATTAATGTCAGATGCGAATAACTAGGAGCATGTGTTGAGTTCAAAGCACAGAAGAGTTTATTATTGCTACCTATACATAAGAATGTAGTCAACTCATGGTCAAAACTAAATTGGCATTAGATAAAGGTCAACAGAATTCAAAAGGGGCTGGACTTGGGTCTCTCATGGCAATGCAAGGACTCCAAACTAATGACACATTTAACTCGAACTTTCAACTCAGCCACTCTTCTCCTACACATAGTCTGTGAAGAAGAATCAGAAGGCAGCCAAGCCAGAGTGACAGTCACTCATGGCTTCAACTCAAAGTGAGCTTTCTCTCAGCCGTCTGCCTCAAGATTTCTTTTTCTGCTAAGTCCATCAGCTTTTGTAATCATTCTTCCATTGCAGGAATTGTAGCAACTTTCCATTTTTGTGCATAAAGTAACCTTGCTGCTGTCAACGTATATAACATTAAAGTTCCAATTTTCCCCCAAATCTTTGTTCATTAGACCCTGAAGAAACATCTCTGGTTTCATCTTGATACTCACTTTAAGAATCTCTTGCATTAATTTGTGAATCCTATTCCAATAATTCTTTGCTTTCTTACATGTCCACCAGAGGTGATAAAAGTCCTTTCTTTACTTTTACATTTTCATACGTTCGGAATACCTTTATACATTCTTGATAATTTTTCTGGCGTTAGATACCATCAATACATCATCTTAAACAAATACTCTTTTAAGTTATGGTTTAGTGTGAATTTCAAACCCTTCTTCCACATATTCTACCATTGTTCAAGCATTACATTATATCCAAAATTCCTTGTCCACTGAATCATGCAATGTTTTACATATTCATATTCCAGGTTTAAATTCAGTAACAATTTCTATTTCTGCACCCAAGCTGCCATCTAATCCAATATCTATAAAAAATAAATAAGCACATCTGTATTTATGCACAATCCGAAACAGATGCCATCTTTTTAGGAACATATTGTTGTGATCCACGGAGAGTTGCTGAGAGTCCATAATCCATTTCCTCTAAGAGATTCACCTCAACAAAGTGACTTGATGAGGCCTCTTGCACCTCCACCATGAGGCGAAATGCTTCGCGAAGTAGAACCCATGTATTTCAGTTTGCTTTTGGTTTAGGAGAGTGAACTATTGTGGGACAGAGAAGGCTGGAGACATAGGTGCTCAAAAACAGGCTTTTATTTAACTCTAACAACAGTAAGAACTCCAGCAGCATGGAAACTCCTGCTGCTGTCTTTTATACTTGGCGCGCTTATACTCTTTTAGGACAACCCAAAGAGACTGGGAGACTTGCTGCCTTCGACTCCAGGAAGTCTGGTAAGTCCCAAATATAACACCCCTATCCCTTAGATGGTTTAGCTGGGGTGCATATATAATCATCCAGATAGGC
>JANHFO010007175.1:37617-48123 GCA_032468095.1 Pareas carinatus
GCTGGCCATATCGGGATGCCGGTAACCACAGCCACTCAGTCTTGGAGGGGTTGAGTTTGAGTCTGTTCTTCCCCATCCTGATCCGCACAGCTTCCAGACACTGGGTCATCACTTCCACAGCATCATTGGGGTGACCTGGGGTGGAGATGTACAGCTGTGTATCATCAACATACAGATGATCTCACTCAGTGTCTTCACATAAATATTGAACAGGAGAGGTGAGAGGACCAACCCCTGCGGCACCCCACAAGTGAGACAGCGAGAAGTCGACCTCTGCCCCCCTGTCAATACTGACTGAGACCAGTTGGAAGGGTAGGAGCAGAACCACCGTAGGACAGTTCCGCCAATTCCCAACTCCCCCAACCGATGGTATCAAAAGCTGCTGAGAGATCTAATAGGACTAGGATAGAGGAACAACCCCAATCTCTCGCCCTCCAGAGATCATCAACCAATGCGACCAATGCCGTTTCCATGCTGTTCCCAGGCAGGAAGCCGGACTGGATCGGATCTAGATAGACCAATTCCTCCAAGTGCCTGGGGAGCTGATACGCAACCACACTCTCTACAACCTTCGCTAGAAAGGGAAGATTTGAGACCGGATGATAATTTCCTAAATCAGCTGGGTCAAGGGAGGGCTTCGTGAGGAGGAGTCTGACCACTGCTTCCTTTAGGGAGGGTGGCAAGGACCCTTCATTCAAAGAAGCCCCCACAATGACCTGGAGCCAGCCTCGTGTCACTTCCCGGGAGGCCAGCACCAACCAGGAAGGGCAGGGGTCCAGTAAACATGTGGTCGGGTTCAACCACCCCAGAATCCTGTCCAGGTCCTCGGGAGTCACAGCATCAAACTCTTCCAAGCTAACACTCTCAAGACTTGCCTCCATCACCCCATTTGTACTAATCCAATCAGAGTCCAAGCCACCCCGAATCCTATCGTTCTTATCATGCAGATAGTATCTGATATCATCTGGCCGAACCCCAAGCGAGTCATCCCGACTCTTCGTTTGCAGGAGAGAACGGGTCACCTGAAACAGGATGGTGGGACAGCTATTTGCAAAAGTGATGAGGACGGTGAAATAGCTATTCTTAGCCACACTGATTGCACCCAGGTATATGCCTCAACCTGGTATATGTCCCAACCTTGGCGCGATCAGATTGGGAGCAGCTTGTCCTCCAAGTGCTCTCTAGGCCTCTTCTCTGGTGTTTCATCACCCTTAGCTCCTCGGCGTACCAAGGAGCATGGTTGGCTTGATTCCGGGTCAGAGGCCGCAAAGGCAAGACCCGGGCCATGGCCCTGCTGGCCTCCCTCTACCAGGAGGCTGCAAGATCCTCAACTGAGCTGTGGGACAAGGCCTCCGGGAAGGGCCCAAGCTCCATCAGGAACCTATCCTGGTACTGTTTGTCCCGCCTGTTACTGTTTTTCCCGCCTTTGTGCAGTGGGGCACAGTGGAGAGGAACTCGAGCTTGAGGAGATGATGATCCGACAATGACAGGGGCTTGATGGCTAACTTCCCATATTTCAGATCATTTAACCACTGACTAGAGGCAAAAATCAAGTCCAGTGTGTGTCCTCCTGTGTGAGTGGGGACCTGCACTAATTGGGTCAGCTCCATGGCCATTATGAAGGACATAAACTCCCATGCCTCCATCGCCGATGGCAGGTTGAAGTCCCCCACAACCAATAGCTGGGGGATCTCCACCGCCACCTCAGAGATGACATTGAGCAACTCTGGCAGAGCCGCTGTCACGTAGCAGGGGAACAGGTACATGATCAGCATGCCCACCTGCCTACTAGGCCCCACTTCACCAGGAGAGACTCACATCCAGCTACATAAGGAACAATGGTCTCCCTCGGCATCAACTCCTCTTTAACCACAATTGCCACACCTCCGCCCCTTCCCTGAGCCCGCTACTGATAGAATGCTCGGAATCCTGGTGGGCACATTTCTATGATGGAAACTCCCCCCTCTTGGCCCAACCAGGTCTCCGTAATACCAACCATGTCCACACACCCCTCCTGAACAAGATCATAAATGAGGGGGGGCTTATTGACCTCAGACCTGGCATTGCACACCAACAGTCGCAGGCTCTGGGCCTGATCCAGCCTCCCCAAAGACCCTTCCCTACCTCCTGCTAATGGTTTGTGATCTATCACTACGATGAAATGGTGGCCGTACAAATACCCTTGAAAGCGCTTAACCCCCGCTATAATGGCCAGCGCTTCCTTATTGACATGGCTATAATTGCGCTCAGGTGCAGATAAGGTGCGCGAATGGTAGGCAATAGGAGCTTCCTGGCCTGAGGGGAGTCTGCGGCTTAACACTGCCCCCACCCCAAATGGGGAAATATCACACGATAACACCAGGGCAAAACAGTATTATAGATAAAAGTTTCTTAACTCCCTTAAAGGCAGCATCCTTAAAGGCAGCATCCCCTACACACCCAGGTGGCATCCTTTGTTAAGAGCTTGTGCAGCGGTTCTGCCACCGTGGCCTTATGTTTGAAAAAAACAGCATTAAAGTTCAGAAGTCCCAGAAAGGCCTGCAACTCTGTCTTTGCCTTTGGTGTGGGTGCATCGTGGATGGCTCTGACTTTCTCAGTGGTGGGGTAGATGCCCTTGCCATCTATCCTGAACCCCAAGAACTCTGCTGCTGGCACCCCAATTTGACATTTATTAGGTTTCAATTTTAACCCTGCTTTTCTAAATTTCATCAAAACAGCCTTCAATCTGGAAGATAGTTGCCCTTCATCCTTTGCGGTGATGAGAACGTCATCAAAATACAGCACTACACTTGGAATCCCACAGAGCAGCCACTCCATCACACTCTGAAAGATTCCAGGTGAAATGCTGATGCTAAATTGTAAGCGTGTGCACTTGAAAGCCCCCCTATGGGTCACAATTGTTTGGACTTCAGCTTCATCATCATCCACTGCCAGCTGCTGGTAGGCCTGTGTAAGATCGAGTTTCGCAAAGACTTTCCCAGGGCCCAGTGAGTACAGTAAGTGTTGTACTACTGGAATGGGGTAACCACTCTGTTAGAGCCCTTTGTTCAGTGTGCACTTGTAGTCTGCACAAATCCGCACTGAACCATCTCCTTTAATGGGTGTGTTTATAGGGGTTATATTTAACATGATCAGTAGGGACTAACACACCCTGCCTGATCAGTTTGTCCAATTCCTTATCTATTTTTGGCCGCAAGGCGAAGGGAACTCTCCTAGCATTTAGCCTAATTGGAGCAATAAGGGGGTCCAAATTAAGGAAGATTGGGGTACACCGGTACTTGCCCAGTTCCTCGGAAAATACATCTTTGAATTCCTCAATCAGTTCCTGGCTCCAGTCGATGTCCACAGTGCAAACTCTGGTCAGTTCAAGCCCCAGAGGCTTGACCCATTCCATGCCCAATAGGGTTGGAAGCTGGCCTCCCACCACAGTTAGTTCCAGCTGGCCATTGAATCTTTTATAGTTGACCTGGACTGCAAGTTTGCCCAGGACAGTGATTGAATTTCCCTGATAGTCAATCAGGCGGAGGAATTATGGCTTGATTGCACATTTCTGGATGTTGAGGCACAGCTGCTTCAGACGAGCCCATGAGATCATCATGATTTTTGAGCCCGAGTCAACCTCCATCGGGCAGAGCGATTCATAAATTGTACCATTTGCTGTTAACTTATTGTTGCAATTCTTTGCCTTCTGGCTATATTGTATCTGGAAAGTATCTGCGCCTTCCCGTGCCGGCTTGGGTTTCCCCGATGCCTTTTTCCCTCGCCCAGGCTTCCTGCTAAGAGGTGTTTGGCTCGTTGTTTGAGGCGAGGGGAGGGTCACAGGCTGAGGCACTCTGCAAACTTGTGCCAGGTGGCCTCGTCTCCCGCAGCGGCAGCAATTCGTGTCTTTGAATCTGCAATTAGCCCTCGGGTGGAAACCACCGCAGCAGCTGCAATTTTAAGCCCTTTTGGTTTGCCTGGAGACTTGGTGAATCTCGTCCTCCTCGTCTTCTGACAGGTCCTCCAGCTGGTCACTGGCGCAAGCTTGACGTACCTCGGTTGTAGTTTTTTCATCAGCTGACCCTCCAGCAATTCGTTGGACAGGGTCTGCAGCTGTGGCTGACGACTCTGCGGCCAGTGCTTCCTCAATGGCCATTTCAAATGTTAGTTTCTTGTTTGCTAGCAGCCGAAGCTGCAGCTTTACATCTTTTATTCCAAAAAACAATTGGCTCAGCAATGCTTCCTCGAGATTTTGGAATTTGCAGTGAGCTGATGCCTGTCGTAAGCCAGCCAAATATTCGGATGGGTTGAATTTGGCAGGAGGTTGTACAGCCGACATCTTTCTCGTTCCGTGCAGTGACCCTTTCCTTTTTGATCTGGCTGATGCAGGCACCTGTCTCTCCCTGGATTTTCCTCACTAATTTATCCCACCTTCGTCGCCAGGGTGAAGTATTATGAGACAGAGGAGGCTGGAGACATAGGTGCTCAAAAACAGGTTTTTATTTAACTCTAACAACAGTAAGAACTCCAGCATCAGGGAAACCCCTGCTGCTGTCTTTTATAGGTGCGCCTTAACCAATCAGAATTTAACAGGCTATTTCTACTCTTTTAGGACAACCCACAGAGACTGGGACACTTGTTGCCTTTGGCTCCAGGAAGTCTGGTAAGTCCCAGATATAACAGAAAGGAAAGGAAAGGAAAGGAAACATCAATCTGCATTGGTTGATTCTGCTTTATTGATTAGAAGTAGGGTGCTGCTCCATTTTGTGAAAGCGAGGTATCAATACTAATTGGAAGTGGCCTTTATATATATATTTACTGTAATCTTGTCACCATCTGAACCTGCAAATTTTGAGCTGCTCTCTTATGCAATGCATGTCAATTCTCCTTATGCATGGAAACAGAGAAGCAAATAATTCACTTGATTGGGTTCTTGCAGGTAAATCTCCTGGAGACATGTTTGGATTGCATTCACAAAATGGCTGCTTTATTAAATCAGCCGATACACAAAATGGCTGATGCAAAAGACCAGTTTATCAGAAGATGACTTAGCACTTTAGCAACATTTCATTAGGAGATTTGTGGGGTCCAGATACGGTTCTGCTCATAAAGATAATGCTTGGAGACTAATGCTTTGCTCTGCAGCATGGCAGTTTTCAATTTAATTTTCAAAGCATAAATGAATAAAGTCAGATGAGGCGGAAAGCCTAATAGGTACCGAAGGAGAATGCTAAGAGCATCCATGCTGCCTATCTCCAAGTCAGTAGAGCAGGGAGGGAAAACTATAGCTCCTTTATGACCTGTGAACTTCAACTCCCAGGAGGCTCAGGAATTCTGGGAGTTGAAGCACACAGGTCATAAAAGGGCTATCCTTGCAATAGGTGGATGGCCTATCATTAAATATCAATATGAGAGTAAGTAACTTCTGAATGCACCTGATTGTTCAGTTCTTCCAGACATATTTTTAATGGACTCAATGAAAATAATTTAATTTTTTTTACTACACTTCTGTTCATAATATCCAGGCTATATTTGGCTACTCTAGTGCTCTTCGCACATTGCAGAAATAATTGGAATTGCAACCCGGAGGAGATTACTAAATCCTTTGCTATAATCCCCAATTTTTGCTTGTTAATACTTTGCTTCCGTGTATTGCACCATTATTTTTACAGGAAAGTTCTTTATTCAAAAGTTCAGTTTCAGGGAACAAACAAACTGATCAAAGATCCTGTTCTTCCATCTGCTAATCCTTTCCTTCTATGCCCTCCAGTCTCAAATTGTGGGTCTCCTAAACTGCTCTCTAACCCAATATCCGTAAGAGGTAGATTAGTGCATCAAGCACGCCCATGCTCACAAGCAATTGCTATCATTTTAAGAATATATTGTGATCCACTCAGAGTTAAGAATTGGGCAGAGTATAAGCTTATTTTTTTATTTTACTTGAAAACTGTGGTAAACAGAAAATTCCTTTGTTTTTGTCATATTTTAGTCATGCAGTTTTTAAAGGAAAACCTACATGGTATGACCCCATTTAAAATAATCTAATTACCTTCTATTCTGAGCTAAATCAAGGCAATTGTCATAAGGATAAGCTTAATTATTCACGGTGTAAAGAATACCGAAATGCTTACTATCATTAAACGGAGAGTTCAAATATTACAGAATGAAAGTTGAACCTAAAGGTGCAACCAGGAAGTTATCTATTTTTTTTAACCGTATAATATTCCAACTGTGGAATGTCACTGTAATGAACCATAATGATAGGAAGCAAGGGTCTAATTTCAGATCATGGTTTTAAAGTGCATTTTTGGAATACATCTGGATCCTATTGGGAGTAAGGAAGGAATCCAGGAGGGACCACTTCGAAGGCCATTTTCTCACAACTAAATTATCATGCCTGAGCAGTCTGTTGCATTGTACCATGTTACATTATGTATGATTTCTGATTGCTGCTAATGTTCCATTAGTGATTTCCGTTTTAGCTGTAAGGCTTCAGACAGTTACTTGCACTTTTCCTTGTAAAATTAATCAATTCACATCCTTTTCTATGTACTGTGCTAAGCAGCCATTCTGCTCCATTTATTACATACAAGAGGGAAACAATGATAATTCTGAAGGCAGCATAGTATTTAATAGTCGACATACATTTTTCGCTGTTAAAACAACAGTAAAGAGAAGTTGTTGTAAAACCTTTTTCCAATATCCACAACACGGCCAAAAGAGAATCTAGATTAAGGAAGTAATCTGTAACTGTAGAGATCCTGTTTTAAATGTTTTTTAGATAATTTGGGGGTCCTCACTATTTCTCAGTCGAACAAAAATTGTGTGGACAAAATGCGGGGACATCCTATTGTGTCCCCCTGCCTCTGTACATATTGATCAATCAGTAGATCAAAAGTCAGCCAGAGCAGATAGGATAGCTATAATCACTTTAAAAAACACTTATGAATCTGCCGTTTTCCTGATTTACACTTGGAAAGAACAATAGGTAATAATGTATTACACATCAGTAATAGAAGTTTATAATAGAAGAATACAAACTGGGAACAGTATAATTAAATGCAGATAAAAATAAAACATGAAAATGGCAATTATAATGAAGTTTGGCTATCCTGGGGGAACGGGGCCAAGATTTTGTTCTAGAGAAAGTATCCCACTGCCTTGGAGCTACAAGGAAAAGGCCCATTTTGATGAATCTCTGGCAGGACGTGGCCTCCTGCTGACTTGAGTGCTTAGGAATATCATGGGATAGGTTGTGTTACAGACAATCAAGCCTTCTTTTTACAGCTGGGAAAAATTAGCATCAACACCTTGAATCAGCAACTTGCTGTCAGTGCAAATAGTAGCATGCATCTGTGCATCTGAGCGCAGGGCAAACAAACAGCAATAAAAATCACAATGGGATGTGCGTACCTGAGTATGTCTGTAGATATTTGTTTTATACATTCTACAAAGTTATCTAACTCCAGCACCTTTGTAATTTAAACTGAGGACTGCAACTAGGTGGAATGGTCCTTCCAGCTTTGTAAAGACTTGGGTGAGGAGGGACTTTAGAGATATTTCTAAATCTCAGGAGTTCAAACTCCAAATGTTGTTGAAAATTTTCAGGGTAGGAAACACACAATCCTACTTGAGTGCCTTTCTCCTAATTGAGGCATCCCTGAGCCAAACCCCTTATCCTCCTGTTTCTCCATTGTTCTAGGAGGGAATGGAAAGGAAAGCTCATTGAAGCTATCCCTTCTCTAGTCGATGGATGGAGCCAGGGCATTGTGACAGTACTGGGTATTAAATGGATGGCTGCCTTAGATACAGTTGCTGTTACAGACAGGCTTGAAGTGAACTGTTTAAAAAGCATAATAGAAGAAAGTTGGCTAGTGAAAACTGGTTATGACTCGAAGCAGATTCATTGCTGAGGAATTAGCATATTTTGGAGAACTTTGCTGGAAAAAGGCATACAGGAGATACTTTATTAAGTAGTTAAATGATACCTTATTAAGTAGCCACGAATTTTGATCAAGCTGTAGAACCAAAAGAATTGTTCGGGGTGAACTTCAACCATTAGTTTTAAAACACCTGGATCATCCTTGAAATCAACAATAGGGTGACAGCCTGGGGCAGAGGAATAGTGCGATTCAACCGACGCATCTGATTCTAAGGGTTAGGTTAAGCCAGAGTTTCTTGACCTTGGCAATTCAAAGATGAGTGGCCTTCAATTCCCAGAATTCCCTAGTCAGTCTTGCTGTCTGAGCAATTCTGGGAATTGGTCCATCCGTCTTTAAGCTGCCAAGCTTGAAAAAAATCAAGCTAAGTACCGGTAAATATCAGGGAAAATAGTCTTAAGGAAAACTAAGGAGGTCGTATTTCACCTCAATTAAGTTAATCATGGGTCCTAATATATTAAAATAATGTCATTTCCTCCCTCTTGAAATAATAAGTGTAAATTTGATTTGCATATTGTTGTTTAAATAATAAACAACACATGTAGTCCTCAACTTACCACAGTTCATTTAGTGACCGTTTGAAGCTCTAACAGCACTAAAAAAAGTGACTTATGACCGTTTTTCACAGTTACAACTGTTGTTGCATCCCCATGACCACACGATCAAAATTCAGACGCTTGGCAACTGACTCATACGTATGACGGTTGCAGTCTCCTGGGGTCATGTGATCCCCTTTTGCGACATTCTGACAAGCAAAGTCAATGGGGAAGCCAGATTCACTTCATAATCATGTTACTAACATACTAACTGCATTGATTTACTTAACATCAGTGGCGAGAAAGGTTGTAAAATGGGGCAAAACTCACTTAACAACCATCTCACTTAGCAACAGATGCTTTTGGGCTCAATTGTGATCATACGTTGAGGACTACCTGTATTGGATTCTTGGTCCTCTTGTAAGTTTATTTTTTTGTGCTTTTCAATCTTAAGTGCATCTCAGGTTCTTGAGAACTTTGCCCATCTGATACCAACATGGTAAAAAGATAACAGGGAGGGGGGTGTCTAGGCATTACTGTATTTACTATACTGCATAAATAACTATGCTAGGGAAATTTGTATTGTGGATGTGTAAGGAATTCTTAACTTAGAAGATCCCATAATTATTTCATAAATTGTAGACTAACCACAATCTTGGCTTTCCACTTTTGATGCCATTTCTATGATAAATCAAGCATCCTTTGTATTTTATGCAATTCAGATCCCTCTCATCTCATCACTCTAAAGTCTCTTCTATATTCAAGCCCAATCATCTCCAACCTAATGCCTTCCACAAGAGTTTCACTCCAATTCCAATCATTTCCAGCCAGCATAGGAACTATGGTCATTGCAATTCACTTCCATCTGGAGGAGCCCAGGTTGGAAAAGGCTGGTTCAAACGATTCAGTGTTCAGGCTACTCAAACTGATTATTTCTACTGTTACTACAGCCTGTTAAGGAGATATTGATAGTGACATAAAATGCACTATTCTACAAGTTTAATAATGACCAAGACAAATGTTCAATCAATTGACTCAGTTATTTAGTTCAGGGGACAATAAATCTTGATGGGCCCAGGAACAAGGGAAAGTAGCTGAAGGGTGGAGGCATGTTGCAATCCGCCACTTGAATTAAACCAAAGAATAAAGACAGCTTAACCAATGTTACACAATACAATTCTGTGTACACATATGAGGGGAAATTCCAGCTGAACAAAAGAGTTGAAATTTGAGTAGACAAGAGTTTTACTGTATCTGGATATCATCCAATCCTGTGCTTAGTATCTGGGGAGGGATTTTGGAGACTCTCTAAGGTACCCATCTCAGTAGGTCATTCGTTTGAGGGGATTTCCTTCAGGAGTCAAGAGTAAGTTCTTGCTCATTGCAGGGTTGAAAAACTGTCCTGTTGGGTTGATGCTACGCTTTGTTAAAAGATAAATATGCCAGAAACTCATTAAGACATGTCAGACAGAGCAGAAGGACGACTTCATGAAGAATGAGGAGTAAATTTCCCACAGTCAGGTGACTACATGGCTGGTTCAAATGTAGTGGGTGAAATGCATCGTAAAACTCCTGATGAGCAACTTCGGTGACATTAAAATGATGCATATACAGTAGTTGTTATTTGAAATGTTAGATTAATGAAATTCAGTTGATTTGTGTTTGGCAAGACAAGAGTCTATCAAATATTTATAAAACACACAAACACACATCCCACAGAGCCTGGAAGAGCAATATTAAGAAGCCATAGTGGCTAATGGCATCAGTTAATAAGATTCAGTAGACCATGTCTTTTGGACCAAGGATGAAATAATTCAGCTTTACTGATTATAATACATTGATGCAGAAGGTGACACATGATGTATAACTTATGAAGTCACTACAGACGTCTTGCATGGAGGTTAATAATCACAACAGAAGCTATATTACATTTACAGAAATATGATGGCTCATAGCAACTGAAGCCATAGAGGTTTATTTATTTATTTATTTCTTGGATTTGTATACCGCCCTTTTCCCCGGAGGGACTCAGGGCGGTGAACAGCCATAAA
>JANHFO010007175.1:49754-63670 GCA_032468095.1 Pareas carinatus
ATTAATGACCCTTTCCTGTTCATATCTGTACTTGTATGCTTGGATAATCCATAGTGCAGATGAATTATTTATTCATTACTCTAGGTAAAAGATAAATCCTTGCTCTCACATGAAGCCTCAGTCTGTGTGTACTCTACCCTCTGTTTAGCAGGTATTTTTCAGACAAAACTACATCTCTGAAATAAAATGTGACTTTTTAAAAATGATCTCTTGGGATAGGATCAGAAATGGGCCATAATAATGACAGTGGTGCCCATATGGAATCTGGGGTGGGAAGCAAGGTGGGGTTCAGGCTGGTGAAAGAAGTGTTGTGGCATCGCAACCCAAGTCCTGTGTCTGTATGTCACTTCGCATAGATACCCAAAAGGAACAGAACTTGCAATTCTGACAAATTTGGTGGAAACAGAAAGATTCTGTGAACTTCACTGAGTAGTGGATGTTCACACAATCGTGGTACATTCATTTTCTTTATGCTACTTCTACCTTGAGAAACACTTTAAACAACCTTCGGCTCTTTGACAAAAAGCATCAACCATAATACTGTAATATTACATAACAGGGTCTTGCAGTTGTGAATGTAGCTCTCCTCTCTCTCATTTTTACTCTCCTGAAAACTAAGGTGGGTCCCTCCAGAGGCATTTTCTCACCCCTCCTTTAGATTCAGAGTTTGTTTATCACACTATTGCCTAGCCTGTGACTCTTTGAAGGTCATCTCCACATATTATTACACTTATGGACCTACAAGCAAGTAAAATCTCTTTCAAGTTGAGCTCAATTAATGGGGATTTCATGGATGTAAGTATGAAGTTTTCTCAAAGTGATTTGCCTTCTGAGATTTTTTTAAAAAAAATTCCTAATCTAGTCCACATTTGTGGCATTCACCAGGGTTTTTTTCTGCCAGGTACTATTAACTAGAAACAACCCAACTTATTTTGAAACTCAGAGAAGGTCAGCCATATGTAGTCATCTGCAGAAATCATGTATTCACACTCCTTTGTTCTAATTAATATAATTTAATCTCATATCTTGTAATAATCAGAAGAATTTGCAATCCTTGGATTTATGTCATTCATCACAGGGACTAAGAAAAGAATATACACGATTTTCCTCTTTCAGTATCATTATCAAAGCAGAGATACAGATTGATGATCTGCTCAATAGTAAATATTCATCAGAAATCAGCCTACACTCATGTTCTGTAGAGCCACCGAGCTTAGAAGATGAAGCTGCAGAGTTAACAGTATTGATTAATTGAGGTAACAAAGGTCAAGCTAATTTTTCACTATCTCAAAGCCTTCAGTTGTGCTCAGCTGTATCCTTGAAAATTGTTCTGGTCTTAAAAAAGAGAAATAATTAGGAAAGAAAATGCAAAGGAATTCAAGTGCAACCTATTCAAAACGTCACTCAGCAAAGGTTAATGGAAGCTTGATTTCATACAAATACTTTGTTTGTGTGTTAGGTGGGAGAAAGCAATTATTAAGGGCAAAATTGTGCAGAATGCACAATGATGAGCACTTTCATCAAAATATCACTCACAAAAGGTTAATTGAAGCTTGAGATAAAACTGATATTTGCATTATATGTTGGCTATATTGCATTCTTTGGATAGATTTCTATTTTTAAATTATGATACATTTTAATAAGATCTTTCTCATACACACACACATACATACATATAAGATTTAATTTGAATTTGCACATTTTAAAATGAAGTCACATTGGTGTTGCTCACATTTTAATAATAAACAAGGATCTCAGATCAAGAGCTGAACACTTCGCTTAGCAAAATCACTGACAAAGATGTCAATTAATTGAATTTATCCCAAAGTTTGTAAAATAGTGAGCGAAGGAATAAATGTATGATGTGGGAACCATGATACTACAGCAATTTTAGGACTAATTCATACCAACATAAACAATATGAAAGATATTTCAGGACCATTTCTGTCACAGTTTAATATAGAACCACCAAAAAGCAGCAAATAGATATATGTGACTTGGACTTAATTTTAATGCCAGTTCCTAAAAAAACAGATGGAAATTCCTTTTGCTATATATTAAGCTGCTTTTGAAACCAGGGTGTTTAATTGAATTGCAATCTGCACAGTGACAAATAAAAACAATGTCTGATCATGAAGAGTTTAATAGAAAATCTAATCATGTTTATTTAAAAGTAAGGTTGGCTCATTTGAATGTGACACCGTCTGCACTTTAAGTGGACATCATCCTGCCCATATGGTATACTTGAGAATTCAAGAAAAATATTGATCAATTTGTCATACAAAACAGGTGAATAATTTTTCTTTTTGCTGAGAAAAGCTTTTGAGCGTTTGCCCTTTTGAAACAGGCTTGGCAGTTTAACAAAGAAAAGCATACAGAGAAAATTAATAATACCTGTAGCTGTCCAATTTTTTTTAAAAGTATCGAAACTTAGCAAAATGCACAGTTTTCTAGATTTCATTCTATTCCAAATTGTACCAACAACTTTGGAGAACACACAGAGTCCTTGGAGAGGCGCAGCATACAAATAAAAATAACTAACTAGCTAACTAGCTAACTAACTTCTAAATTTAGACTATAAAGCAGGGGTGCCAAACTCAATTTCATTGAGGGCCACTGACACTGCTGCCATGACCGCCACAGGCTACCCCCCCATGGGCACCACTGACCCTCCTGCATGCACCCCCCATGATCCCCCCCAAGGTGCCACCAACTTCCTGTGCCCCCCCTCCATGCATCCTGCTCACCTCCAGGGCAGCTCCGTGGGCTGGATCCAAGGAGGTAGCAGGCCAGATTCGGCCAGCAGGCCTTGTGTTCGACACCACGTACTATAAAGGAAATCAAAATCAAGTGTAGTTCACACCTTGGGGTATTTTTTGAGCCCAGGTGGGAAAGGAAACATTACCTGTTGTGTTGAAGCTGCCTAAGGGCAGGACTAGAAATAGGTAAACTGGAAGGTTTGGCTCTTATTCAGGCCCATCCTCACCTGGTTTACCTGCCTCATATATGTAAAAGTTATACTCTGTCATTGGATGATATGGACTTTTTTGGCTTCTTGGTTTTCTCCTCTTCCTGTCTGAGGACAGTGAGTCTATGTAATGAAAAGTGATTAAACTATTAATTATATATCACCCATTTGGTATATGATTGATTATGAAGGCAGGAGTTTAATTTGCACCTCTGGAAATTGCACTAAAAACTGTAATCAGTGTCTCAATAATAGGTCTTGAAGATGAGGTCAGTCTACAAATTAACTGTTCTCTTTAAAGAAAAGAGACGTGGCAAGGAAGGTTAGATGAAATTTTAGGTGACTAGAAAGACTTTGTATACTGCTCAAGTCAACTCCTGTATATGGGAGGTTTGTTGAAAATAGATACTTTATTAACAACAACGCTTGTAATTTGTACTATGAATGGGAGATGTGGCCTGGGGTTTCTTAGAATTCCTTATTGCTAGGGAACATTGGTGTGATTGTAGTAGTATATGTATAAAAGACCCCAGAAAACAAATTCCTGAAGAAACCCCCAAATTCACAGCCCATTCTGAGTTACTCAATCCTGCTTCTTGGATGCAGTTTGGTAATAGTTTTAGAGCTGGTTTCAAAGCCAGTCTTCGTCAATACAAAATAGGTACTCCTCAGGTTATGACTGTTCAGAGTTACAATGGCACTGAACAAGGGGGACTTAGGACTGGCTTTCTAGGTTTATTTATTTCTTTATTGAATTTATTTGCTACCCATCTCGTAACGTACAACTCTGGGTGGTTTCCAGCATCAAAGCAGTTAAAATCCCAACAAATATCTTTAAAGGAATAAAAATAGAAATCCCAATCAAGTTGTGGCCATCACAGATGTCCCCATGGTCACCTGATTGCAATTTGGGTGCTTGGCAACCAGCTTGAGATTAAGATGACTGCAGTATCCTGCGGTCAAACCAGCTTCCCACAAGCAAAGTCAATGGACTCCTGCTGCTTCTTCATCTACCCATACTCCACCTCATCTTTCTGTGTCATTATTGGACATGATTCAGGAAGGAAGAGAGGAATATTGGCTAGGGTGCCAAATGGAGCAGTTTAAACTCTTTTATTAATGAAACACGTTTCCACAATGAGGCACATCTGTGAGAAGATGGGCTGTACTTCAGAAAATCAGGAAAAAAAATGTATTCTCAGAATCCAACTGGTGCAGACGTTTTTCCTCAGCAAATGTGATAAGCAAAGCTTGAACAAAGAAGCTGCAAAAAAAAAACTTACTATATTCAACACCTTGACCACAATTTTAGGCCACACCACTGCAATTTTATTTTGGCCAAGTATTTCAAGCCAGGGGCTATAATTGAAAACTGTGGAGAGGCAAGCACCACAGCAGGTGGGATAATTATGCAAATGGGTAAATAATTTAATTCACTTGGTCTGACCAGGGTTTTCTACTTGTCTTCCTGAGATTGTGGAAAAGAGTATTCACATTTTTTTCTATCTTTTTTCTATAATTATGCTACGCTGATTTTAGGCCTTAGAGCTAATATGGTTCTTTCTTTTAACAGGCAGGAAACAATATTGTCCCTGTTTATCAATTCTGGTTGGTGAAGACTTTGGGATCCACAAAAAAAGAAATGAAGGGGATATACACAGTCTGAGGACATAAACTACCTACACTGGCATGAGACTATTAACCATTTAATCAATATTCTCAATAAATTGCAAGGGTGGGAAGACACTTGAGTTAACATGGTATTTCCCTAAGCTAGTGTCTTCTAGAAGAGTTGAGACAAAAGCACACAGTATCCCTAGCTTGCTGGCTGAAAATTCTAGACGTGATCATCTCAATTCATCTGGAGGTCATCAAACTACCAAATATTGTCCTACAGGAGCAAGATGCCACATGAACTCATGAAGTTCACTCTTCAGATATCATTGGAAAATTCAACATGACCATATTCCCACCCCCTGGCTAAGTTCACAGGGGCAAGCTTCTAAAACCAAGGAGAGGTTATTGGTATCCTTTATCTGCAGGGTGGCTGTAGCTACTTTAGAGAAAGTAACAAAGAGCAACTCTTCACCTTTGGCTGGATGAGGATAATTTTTGAGGATTATTGTGGAATGGTGAAAGAGGCTCTTTTTTTTAATTTTGCCTTTCAGAAGACCTTTCCATGTATCTGCTCACACCAGTCGGAAATCAAACTGACAATCTGCCTCAGGAAGCCAATCAAGTTGCCCAACTAAAGAGACAGAGTGACATTTTACAGGCTGGAATGTGAGGCCTACCCTCAATTTTCTTCCGTCAGCTCCAATGCTTGCTTCTTTGAGGCCTCATGGTTAGACAGGAAAGGGCCTGGGGTAACAAACTCCAAGGACCCAAGAAGTAACCGGGACTGACAGTTTGGTTAAATATTCTAGGGACTTGTACGTGACAGGGAGTCAAAGTTAATATATCCTCTGGCGGTCTGGACACATAGACATACTTTTTATATTTTCAACACTGTGATTTAAAGACAGACTTCAGATTTCATCTTTCCTCCAGAGGTACTTGGTGAAACTCCGAAATAAACCTTTTCCCTCAGTTTTGCACATAATGATGACTTGTCATCTAATGGGACCCTCATTATCCTTGCAAACCATAGCGAAAAACTAAATTGAATCTTATTTTAGATAGATCGCAGAAGAAATAAAACCAATAAATATGCATTCATACCCCCTCACCCTCTCATGCATTGAAAAGAAAGAATGTTCAAGATGTGCATGGGAGAAAAACAATGAAGAATATCTGGGAGAAAAAACCCTGTCTCATGTTATAAAAAGAATACAGAAATTTAAAATATTGAGCAATACTTTATACTTCTATTTATCTTTTTCCATTGATCGTACAAAGGCGATAAGTGTGAAGGCTGCAAACTCCAACATTCACAACTGACCAGCTGAGTTTACATGCCAAGGAGCATCTCAGTTTGCATATGTGTCTCCTGACTAATGATAGCTTCCATCACCTACATAAAGGGCTGATTTCCATAGCTTCTCCCTCTTGAAGACAGAACATTCGGAGACAGAAAACTTTTAAAAAATGGACAGAACTGAAGAAAACCATGAAAGAAGTATGTACTGTGTCTAAGACAAGAGGGGCTTACCAAACCATCAAGTAACATCTGATTAAAGCTTGGACCTTTCAGGCATCTAGCAAAAGTCCATGTAAAGAAGCAGAAGTACCTTTGCATCAGAAAATTGTCTGATTTTATAGAGATACCGTGTTTCTCTGAAAATAAGACCAGGTCTTATATTAATTTTTGCTCCAATAGACGCATTAGGGCTTATTTTACGATTAGGGCTTATTTTGGGGGAAATCTGGTACTCAATGACAGTCGGTCTGGCTGACGATCTTAACTGGGGCATATTTTGGGGGTAAGGCTTCCATTATGAGCATCCTGAGAAATCATGCTATGGCTTATTTTTCGGTTAGGTCTTATTTTCAGGGAAAGGAGGTAGTAAAGGTGCTGTCAGAGATTCTTAATTTATTTCATGTGTGTTGGTAGTTAAATTGTATTGGTTTTGTTCATATTTTTTTAGAGGTAGGGAATTATGGATAATCTTTACTCTTTCCCCCCTAGCTCCAGCTGTGTCCAAGGAGATTTATTTTATTTTTATTGGCTCAGCTCTACCCAGTTGCCCTGACTCTACTCCAAATTAAGGAATTTCAGAGTTGCAAAAAGGAAGATTTTTTAAAAAATTGTGTAAGAATGTTCCTCCATTTTTTTCTTTTTCTTTTTGAATTAAAGTTTTTTTTAACATTTTTATTATTTTTATTATTTTCCATTTTACCACGTTACAATATATCCATGGCAAGGGAGAACACTACAGTGAGGGGAGATGAATCCAAACAAGAAGTTTTACAATATATATCATAATCATGTCTTGTACCATCTGACACCTTTTATACCATATTTTTCACATTTCGTATCATATTTATAAATTTCTGTTTCCTTTTTGTTAGATATTTTTCTTCTCCTTCTCCCCATCCTTCCCTTTTCCTCTTGTCCTTCCTTTCTAAAACCCTTCCTTTCCCATTCTTTCTTCCTCTTTCTTCCCCTTCTTCTTCCCTTTCCCTTTCACCTTCCCTCTCCTCTTTCTTCTTACTCCTCTCCACTTCCTTATACCTTCTTCCTACTTTCTTACCCTTCTTCTTCCTTCCTCCCTTCCTCTTCTCTCTTCCAACTTTCCTTTACCATTCTTATTAGTAATCAGTCTTCTCTCTTTATTTCTTCTCATCACCTCTGTATCTTAACATCCATTCCCAATTAACTCCCTCTATATCACCTTTCTTTTCCAATTTCTTAACAAATTAATATCTTTTCTCATTTACATTTTAATTTTAAATACATTTTACAGGGATATCCTATTTCCTGCTTGTTTCCTTAATCTATTTCCATTTATTTTCCATCCTTGCAATTTCAGTGCTAAATATCTCCATTCAGGATATAGATTTTAAATTAAACCAGAATCCATATATCAAACATCAACTTTTAAACAATTCAAACTTATTACTTTTCATCTTTACAATTTCAAAATTAATTGCCTCTATTCAATTTATACATTTTTGAATGATCCAAAATCCATATATAAATCAATACACCAATTTATATTTTCATAGCAGGTGATCTAATATTTAATTTAAATTTTTAATCTCCTCCAAATTCCATTCTTCTATTAAATATATTTCATTTCAATTTTAAATACAAATTACTATATTTAATTTCACTTATAGTCATCAAAAATAAAGAAAATATTTTATTTTTCATTTCAAAGCTTTAAATCATAGTAAAGTCACATGCTAAATGTTTTTTAACCTGAATTCTTCTTAATAACCTTATATTTAAGTTACCACATCAACTGGTATTCCTTTCTGGGTAAATGAACCCTCTTCATACAGTTTCTTCCTTTGCAGCATCTATATGTTTAATCTTCCCAATTTCTTTCCCCTCTTTCCCCTGATCCCTCACATTTTTTCCTTTCTGGATTTTTGCACTAGTACCCCCCACAACTATACTTCTGCCTTTATGCTTTTTGGGGTCAAAATTTCTAACATGCATTTCCTTTTCCCCTTTTTGGGAAGAGCCATTCCTTTTCTCTATTTCCTTAGTCCTTATAGGTTTTCTAACACTTTTCTTCCTTAGTTTTTTCCTTCTCCTATTTAAATTGGTTCTTGTTTTGTTTCCCACATTTTATTTTTCATTTCCCACATTTCTTTCTGTTGGATCCTCTTCTCGAGTACTGCCATAATTTCTTCCATTCGTGTTACAAATAGTTCAAATGGCTGGCCCAGTTCATATGTAGGTTGTCTCTTTTCCTGTGTTGACTCCATTTTGTCCTGATTTCTCCCTCTTTATAAATTTATTAAATGCCAATTCTACCAACTGAGGGCCCAAACTTTTTATCGGTTAGTTTCTTCTTCCTATTTTTATCCTTTTTTTTCCTTTTTAAGGTGTGTTAATTTATAATCCTCAGAAGTGACTCCGATTCAATGTTCATCCAATTTTAATCTGACTCTAGCACCTGTACATCAGTTTTCTTTAATCCCCTCCCTCTCCTTTTCTTCTCTTTTGAAATTTTCCCAAATTCTCCTTCTCAGCTTCAACTCCTTCTTCCTCACATGGCTTTTTCCCCTGCAGTGCCAATTCACCACTTTAAATATTTTTATGAGGACATTTTTTTAAATTCAATTCACCCCTCCGGAAAGTATCTAGTGGATAAATACCTCTTTTATTTTTTCTTTCTTCTCCGACTGGTGGTCCCTTGCTTGCTTCTCTTTTGCTTCCTTGAATGTTGTTATTGACGTTCTGGTCTTTTCCCTAATGGCACCACAAATATGTATGCCATTTCTTCCGATGGGGAAAGGGAAAAGAACAGTTTCGTTCATGCTGGCTGCCACCTAGCACACGTCCCTGTTCAGTCTCCTTCTTTGGACACCCCTCTAGGGTGTTGTCTCTAGGCACTTTGTGTGCCCCCAATTCAGGCGAAACAAGACTTCAGCAACCGAAGTCCCGGTTGTCTCGTCTTCGCCAGAGAAAGCCAGAACCGGAAGTCCCAATTTCTTAAAGAACAATGTCCCATTGTCCACCCTATTGTCACTTTGGCTGCTACTGTATTCCCCCCAAAATAAGACTGGCTGTTATATTAACTTTTGTTTCAAAAGATACATTAGGGCTTATTTTATGGTTAGGTTTTATTTTCAGGGTAATATGGTACTAAATGCATCCATCTGGCTGACAATCTTAACTGGGGCTTATTTGGGGGATAGGACTTATATTGCGAACATCCTAAAAATCATTCTATGGTTTATTTTCTGGTTAGGTCTTATTTCTGGGGAAGCAGGTTAGTTAGAAGAGTGCTCTTATGTATGTCACTAGAGTCTCTATTTAATAAGATATAAATGAACTACAGATATTATAATGAAAATGCAAAAATGGCTCCATTTTGTTAGTTAAAACATTTTGCTACTATGTAATTTCAATTAATGGTTTACCTTCCAAAAGTAATTTAAATGGTAGACATTAAGGAATAGATTTATAAGAACATCCATTGGCATTCTGATAATGCTTTGAAGATCCACAATATGAAAACATGTTTCATTTTATTGTTCTCTCTTTTTTAAAAATGGAAGCTAATACAAATCTTCCTGGAGCCTAGCTCAGATTTTATGCCAGATTTTTTTTTTATTACTCTCCTGTATTTATTGACTTACAAAAAAGTCCATTTTAGTTTTAAGTGCCATCTGGTGTGTTTGTGATTATTTTGTTCTTTTCATCAACTTGATATTTGATGAATGACTTTAAAATATCTTAACAAACAAATAAACAAACAAAACCATTACCATGCTGTATATTTTAGGCAGTAAGTGTTGGTAAATATTGCTTCCTAGTGAGATCCAGTATGGAACCAGATGTTTCTTGATCATTTAGAGGAATGCCAGGAGGGGATCATAGAGATTCATCTCTATCAGAAATCTAAAACTCCAGAAGACACTTTATGGTTGCTACGTGTCAATTTTCCTCATATATTACACCAATTGATTGTGTGTCACAAGAGCAGCATAAAACAAAGACATGGCATTTCTGGAAAGAAATGATAATCAACTCATCAGATCCAGATTCATTTTTCTGTTATTTAGGCTTGAGAAACACATGATGTAGAGATCTAGTAGGAAAACTAAGAAATATTAGGAAAAAATATTGTACGCAATGCTTTTCAAACTGTGCAGACAAACACTGTTGTTAAATAAAGAGATAAGAAATGGATTTGGGATAATATACCAGGCATAGTTCCTTGAGTTCCCACATTGCCCACAAGTCCATCTCCGTATGTGACCTACCCCTGACCCCTCACAAGACCCATCACAAGGCACTTCCCCAAGGTGACCAGCCCATCACAACATCTACTGACCTCACCAAGCCCTTATAAACAGAACACCAATGCTGACTTCCCCTAGAAGTTCGTTGAAGGTGTTATGTAGCCTGGTAGTGAAATGTTTGGAAACCAACCCACAAGCTTGGAGAGCGAACCTCCACATTCATCCTACACCTGAGCTACAGATATTCACCACTATTGGAAACAGTTCCTTGAGTTGAGCTAGTCACTTTCATGTACTTTGAATTCTATATACTTTGCCAGATTCAATTTGAGTTGCTCACCAGGACCAGAGATTTTGTCTTCTGAACTTTTGGACTCATGCTGGAGTCTATCCTCAGGGAAGTTCTCAGAGACCTAGATTGGATCTTGCAACATTACCCTGGAACACACATATTCACCTTCATTCATCTATATACTTTTCTAAGCATCAGAATGGAATTGGTTTAGCAATGCCACCTTCTTGGATATCTGTTGACTTCCTGGTCTAGGCCTGAGATTTCCTAAGCAATCTTGCTTTGTTCCTGTAGTTTTATTTTTCAAAATTAATTCCGATCAGTTAGAGTTGAGTGTTGAATGGTTTTACTTTTGGATCCAATATGGGCAGTTAAGAATACAACTTGACTTGAATTTGGAATGAAGCAGAGGCTTGATGTAGGCTTTATTCGAGACAAATTTTGTTCTTTTATTGAGTTGGATTTGTTTTGTACAGGCATAGATTTGACCCATATCATCCCACTTGGTCTTGTTCTTTTGCTGAATCTGGAATACATCCCCATTTAAAAATTCTGCTTTTAAGCAAATTGTGTGGGGTCGACTTTAAAAATTGAGACTCAGTTTTAGATTTAAAAATGAGCTGCTCAAAATTCTTATCAATTTCTCAGAAATTGGGTGAAAAGACATCAGAGTGATTTGGGGATGGGAATAAAAAATGCTTATCCTCTCCTGGATACTTTAGCGGCAGAATTTAAAAAAAGCTTTTATCTTATTTAAAAAGATAACTCATATTTACAGTGCATCACTGTGATTGATATAATGCAGCATCCTCTCTGATTCTAGTGCTCTCCAGCTGGGTAATGCCATGTCCAGATTGCTAATATAAAATCCTGGGAAGTCTATTTCCAATTATTTAGAAGCAGCCAGTTGGGAAATATTGCAATATTCTCCCACTTGCAATCTTTTAACAGGTAATGGTGGCAGTTCAGCAATGTGAACAATAAATTTGAAACCTGAGAGAGAGAGTAATGATTGTTGGGTTTAATTATTGTGGTGTTTCAATATAAGCACGTCCTTTAGAATTTTGTGGCTTTTTATTTATTTATTAAAAACAATTAAACCTAATAGCAGAAGCTCTCTGGGTAGTTTTTAGTAAAACATTGTGTTTCTAGAAATACACTACCCACTAACACATGGTAACTGCTGCAACACAGCCATTGCATTGTGCTAAATTCATCTGGATGTAAATTAAGTCTCTCTTTTTGGGATGGTTCAGAAAATGCAGCAGCAGGCAGATATTACATTTGTGCTTCTAAAAATCCCAGATGGAGACAGCACTTCACAATACAAAATATATGGTTTAGAAAGGTGAACAAAGAAAGCAACCAATTGCAAATAATCACCCTTTTGAGCAAGAACAAAGAGTGGCTTAGTCAATTCCCTCAGCCCATAATGGTTCCTTTGAATTGTGCTGTTTTTCTTTTAAATGTGGACTATAGTCATAAAATTATGGAAATAGACACAAATGTCTTCTATTGCCAGTGAATGTTCTTCACACTTTAAAGCTTTTAAAAATTATTAACAGCTTTAACAGCAGGAATTGAACCTGCTGAAAAAAAGGAGCTTATCTGTCTAAGGACAGAATTCCTAATTTCTTGCAATTACATCAGGATGATTTTTCTTTTGATTAGGTTGCACTGTTTAATGAGGATTACAAGACATTAACCTTTAGGAAAAGTCTAGGAAAATGAGTGTAATAAGCTAAAAAGAGGGGCTGCATATGCATAAGGATTGCCCCATGACTATATTGATTTGGAGCCAAGAAGCTTTTGCTCTTGAATTTTGTGAGTACACATTTTAAGAGTACATCTGAGTGGTTTTGTTGTTACTGTTGTAGTATTTTATGACTTCAAGTGGCAAATTTAACAGTGCAGCTGCAGAGAACTCTGGGAAGGAGATACATAAATCCACCCCTAATTTAAGCCAAAAGGTAGGAGAGGAGACCACTTCTAAAGTATGGCTATGAGGTGTGGACTACAAAAATCTGAGCTACAATTTGGCAGAAAAGATCAAATAATAATCTAATTCTTTGTTGTGGAAATTCTCTGGAGTTTGGAATCCAATAAAGTAAGCCTCATTTTTTGTAAAGGGCGACACCTGGTGGTCATTGAATACAGGAATGAAACTACTGTTTCACATTTTGCCTTTCAGCACAGACTAGAGTCATTGCAGGCAGGTACCAATGTTTTTGTTACAGGAAAAACACCGGAAAATCTCCCTTACTTTTCTGGTGAGATTGTCCTGTAACAAAGTAGACCTCCTTAGTGGCAGAATTCTTATGTATCAGCATACGAGATACCTGAAAGGGAATTGAAACTTTATTCTCGAGGTGCTATGTTAGGAGAAACACAAGAAATAAGACCCTTGTGACTGTAGATTGGTTGCATACTATGAATCACCGGGTTGATATCTGAAAGGACCTACATATGAGGCTTTGTGCTATGGCGCACATCTGCTGAATTATAAATGCCTTGCTTTTAATAAGGCAAGAGCATGACAGGTGTGAATAATGTTTTTTAGAGATTGCAGGTAGTCCTCAACTTACAACCATTCTTTTAGAGGCCACTTGGAGTTACAATGGCACTGAAAAAAGTGACTCATGACCATTTTTCACACTTATGACTGTTGCCACGGGCATGCAATCAAAATTGAGGCACTTGGAAACTGGCTCATATTTATGACGGTGGCAGTGTCCCGGGGTCGTGTGATCACCATTTGTATTCCCAGTCACTTTTCGACAAGTAAAGTCAATAAAAGAAGCCAAATTTACTTAATGACTACATGATTCACTTAACAACTGGGGCAAACATGTAATAAAATGGAGCAAAACTCACCTAACAACTGATTTGCTTAGTAACAGAAATTCTGGGTTTAATTGCAGTTGTAAGTCGAGGACTATATTTCATTTAATAAATTTTTTAGTATGAATGAATCAATGAGAGTAGCCATTTATTTATTAGGTTTACATTATTCTTTATATTCAGATGCTCAAAATGGTCACATAGTACTGTACAACCCTTCCCATGCGCTTTTGCCCCCTGAAAATAAGACCTAACCGGAAAATGAGCCCTACCGTGATTTTTCAGGATGCTCGTAATATAAGCCCTATCCCAAAAATAAGCCCCATTTAAGATAATCAGCCAGACGGATGCATTTAGTACCGTATTTCCACCCAAACAAGACCTAACTGGTAACTAATAAGCGGTATAAAAGTAATAATAATAATAATAATAATAATAATAATAATAATA
>JANHFO010007177.1:9244-28066 GCA_032468095.1 Pareas carinatus
GATGGCAGGCGGCCAATTCCACCCCTTCCCTACTCCCTCCCCCTCTTCCCATTCCCTTTCCTCCACACCCCATAATTTTGTAAATGTTGTTAAAGTTCAATGTTAGTTATTCAAGTTATCTGTACACCACCAATTCCCCCCCTTCCCTACTCCCTCCTCCCCATATCCCATATTTTGTAAATATAGTTAAAGTTCAATATTAAATTTTTTATGTTATCTGTACATCGCCCTGAGTCCTTCGGGAGAAGGGCGGTATATAAATCTAATCAAATAAATAAGGGCGTCTAAGTGTCCTGTGGGAGTGTGGGGCGTTATGGCCCTGTCATTTTGCTCCAGTCTGCCTTCAGCTTGCCTCCAGCTGCATGGACCAGTTCCTAACCGGCCAGACTGGCACCAAGCCGCGGACCAGGGGTTGGAGACCCCTTCTTTACAGGCATGGTTGTCTCACATCTCTCTTTCCTAGAGAGGGAAGCCTTGATACCCAGAGCCAAACTTTCTCCCGCATGAACCCGTCTACAAAATAATGGCTCCAATGATGCCGGACCATCAAAAGAAATACTAAATACCCCAGAAGTTTATTTTTGCAGCAAATGCCATTTTCTCCCCTGCATAAATAGTTGCTAAATTAGAGCAGCTAGTCCATTTTTTCCTCTCCCTCGAGGCCAGGCTGGACGCTGTCCCTCCACCTCGTAGGCTCTGGCACGAAGGGGTCGAACGTCCACCTGGGAAAGACCCGCTTGTACAAGGTCATCAGCACCGTGTCCTGGGACTTCAGCTGTCCATCAAACTGGCACTTCATGTGACCATGGGTTCCTGGCAGCAAAGAGGAGATTGGGAGTCAGGGCAGGCGGCCAGTCACGGAGGGAGATCTGCTGGGCCACCGAAACCCCAAAAACTTTAACCCGCTTACCCAGAGGCTCCTTGATGTGGCCACGGCGGCCCCACTTGGTCCGGAGCTCAACCGGTTTGAACCATAGGACATCTTCTGCAGGAGAGGGATAAGGAAGAAGTAGGACTCCATCAGGGTTCAAAGCAACCCCTGAGATTAGAGTCACAGACAAGCAGTTGTTGCTTACGTTCGACAAGGTACGTGTACCCAGCACAGAGCTGTGTGAGTGTTGGGGAGGGGGGGATCTCTACCACGCTGCACGGAGGAAGCCGTTCCAGCAGGGCAAATGCAGGCAGGTCAGCCGTGCGCTGCCCGTGCTCTGAATGGCTCCACTGCTCTGCAGCTGCTATGGCAACTCCTCCTCCGAAAGCAGGGGTTCCCAAACCTTTTCGGTCCACCGCCCCCTTGGTGCTACAAACTCATCCTCAGTGCCCCCCATCCCCACTAACTAGCATTATTTGGAATAGTACACACACACACACATACACCAGAATGAGAGAGACACAGAAAAGCACACACAAATAAAATCATGCTGTTCTCGCACTCCAATCATCGCTCACTCACCAGCCAAGCCCTAACTCAGGGCCGAGCTTCGGGCGCTCCCGCAGGGCGGGTGAGCTTCGGGCGCATAATCCAAGTTTTGGACGCCTCCCCAGGCCTCTTAGTGCCCCCCTGTCAACTCCCTGGCTTCCTAGCCCCCCCCTCAAGCCATCCTACCACCACCCCCAGGGGGCAGTACCACACTCTTTGGGAATCACTGCCCTCAAGTCACCCTGGACTTCATCCACGATACCTCTGTTGAAGAACATGTAACGCACAACAGCCAGCTTGCTGAGGATCTTGAAGGGGTGGCCACTGAGTACCGCCCGCTTGATGACCAGTCGGTTGGGATCCACACTGAGCAGGGAGCCCACAGCCAAGAGACTCTGTGCTCCTGAAAAGAAGAAGAAGAAGTGGGGACCCTGCGGCTTCAGGGACAGACGGCCTTAGGGCACTGCACCACCTCAGGCCGGGCAATCAGTAACCAGCGTGGGCACTGCCAAGGAATCAAGTCCACCTGCTCCAAGAGCATGGGCAGCGCAAAGGGGCAGATAAAGTGTTGAAGCTTCAATCCAAGTCACATTTTCAGCCACCCTCACTGATGATGGAACCTCCAAACGGGATAACTGTAGTCGGACGCAGATGGGCCATCACGCATTTGGCACAGAGGTTGGGGCTGCTGGGAATTGTAGATCAGCCACAAGATTGTTACCGCTACATGCAACTTTTAGTACTAATCTGAACGAATCAGAGCGACATCACCGATAAAATAAGGCCGAGGCAATGCATAAGATCCTTGGCAAGCTTTGCTGAGGAGGATTGCCCACATCGTCTGCCCCCCTCCCAAAAAAGGGTCTGCTTTGGGGTATTTTTCCTCTAGGCCCCAGAGGGACACAGAGTGAATGTTGACGAGCTAAAAGGATGGGACAGAGGAAAGCGCTGTTCTTCCCAACTGTTGCAGAGGAACATTTCCCCTCCTGGCACGCTGGAGACAGTACAAGAATGCCCCCTTTTCAAGCCTCAGAATGAAGGGGCAGGTAGTCCAGCACACCTGACCCATCTGTAGATAACAGGTCAAGGGAGGCAAAAGCTAGAAATGCCAGCAAAAGGGGGGGTGTCAGCAGCAGCTCACCAGAGGATGTCGACGCATGGGATCCCGTATTGACCCAAGGCATCTTCCCAATTTCCAACTCACCCTCACTCTCCTGTTTGAACAGCAGCACCGAAGCAGGCGGGAAAGTGATGGGGGCATACATTGTGGCCACCACGGCAGTATCAGCATGGAAAAACTTCTCCAGCTTGTGCTTATCCGCTGCAAAGGGGGATGGGGGGGAGTTGCAGGTTTAGTTTAGCTTGACTGATAGGAGAGAATATGTTGAAAAGTGAGGTCCTTGATGCTCACTGAGTCTGTTTTCATGCAGACATTTTTATGACCCAGCTATCTAACATCATCAGTGCTACAAAGAGTTTGCTCTCAGCTTATATGCATGTAGCTTCCCCTACACTACATGTTGGTGGGAGCGAACTTGGGGATTCCTTGATTAGGCTGTCATTTATGGATTGTTAGTAGTTCCTTCACTAGGGTATTGTTTACTATTCAATTGTTGGTCTAATGTTAACCTTGGTGTTTAATCTAAGCATAAATATTGACAGTAAGCTAATTGCTCTTTAAAATTAACAGAATTTCTACCTCACACTTCAGTTCAGAAAAGCTTCTGAACTGGCTTAGAGAGATCAAAAACAGAGTGTTTACTTTTGCATTTACAGTTTTAAATGGTGCAGCACAAAAAGAAGTGGCTCAAGGGAAGAAGCTACTTAAACTTATTTTAGCAGCTTAAGCTTTAAAATATGGGCTGACTCTTGCAAAGCTCAAGTGACCCTGAAAAGCTGGAATGTGAGGAAATTTGTAGATTCTGAGTTTTCTCCCAGAACGTGGCTGCACTTCAAGGGAAGCTTCTAAATATTTCGACTTTTTGGGCACCAGGGACTGGTTCCATGGAGAAAGGTTTTTCCGCGGACCGGAGTGGGGCCTGGATTTTATGTGCTGCCTGCATCCCACAAATGGGGCTGGGCTTGTTTGCGTGGCCTGGTTGCTGGCATGCTGCGAACCAGTGCCAGTCCACGAACCAGGGCTTGAGTACCCGTCTTAGATGAAAGGATGGATTATTTAGTATCAAACTGCTATTGACCCTTAGCAACCACCTGATCCTTCAGCTCTTTGAACAGTGCAGTCACCACTTCTGTAACTATGTCCATTCACCTCACTGCTGGTCATCCTCTCTTTCCTTCCACCCTTACCAACATCAGAGCCTTTTCCATGGAGATAGGCCTTCATATCATGTGTCCAAAGAAAGATAATCTGAGCCTGGTCATTTGTTCAAGTGAGAACCCGGGGGTGGCCTGATTGATGATCTGCTGGTCTGACACATCACAGGATTTGAATCTCTTTTCCAAATACACGTGACCAAAAGGAGATAAGAAAGAGCTGATCCATCTTCTCATTTCCCTGCATTCTGAACTAGATTTGAGCCACTCAGACAGCTGGGTTGGGTGGCTGATACCCCAAAAGAGACGTAGCAGGACACCTACTTTGATTCTTTCCGACCATCTCCCACTCTCCTCAGCCCAAAGGTCATTAAGAAGCAAAGAAACACCCATCCCTTTTCCAGAGGGGAACCTGCAGGGACTTCATCTCCCCGTGGGACGGGATGAGGACACAGTCTGCCCACCTGAAGTGTGCTGAGAGTAGAGAGGGGAGGCCCGGAAGCGGCGGAATCCACAGTGGACTATCACCTCCTCTTTGGACTTTACTGGCTCACTGTATCCTGGATGACGTCTCACCAGAAGGTTCAGCACAGACATCTGGAGACCATAAAAAGGAGGAATCAGAGGCTGAACCTCTCAGGCCCAAGAAGCCTCAGATCACCGAGAGATCCTCAGCTGGTCTCAGACAGATTCAGACACCTGAGAGAAAAGCCATCTCATAAATTTCTCTCTCTCTCCCTCTGGGGTCTTGAGCCAGTCACGATCAAACCAGGCTTTCCCATTCCTTGCCCCAAAGACACAATAGGACCACCTCTCTCCTTGGGACTTGCCTTCTGCTCATAGGGAAGTAATGTGAACAGCACCAAAGGTTCCTGCTTCTGCTGGAAACTCTCCATAATGGAAACCGGGACATTGCAAAGGTGGACTGTAACATACCAGCCGACCTGCAGAAGGAGCACACAGGCAGGTTACGTGGAAATCCTGGCACAGAAAGTAACAAAGCTGGGTTAGTTTCTGCTGGTTCACACATGTAGCTCAAAAGAAGCGCAGAAAATCCATTCTTAGGTGGATGTTTCCACATTTTTTCTATACAGCAGTCTCTTTTGACTGAGTATTATAGAAACTAATATAGGTGGTCCTCAGGTTCACCTGACCGTTCAAACTTACAATGATATTGAACAACTGGTAGTTATGACCAGCCTTTGACCAGTATCCATATGGCCAAGTTATTGTGATCCAGATGCCCAGATTACAATTACATCGAAGTGAGCAAGGATCATGTGGTCACAATTTTTGACAATTTTGCCAGACATTCCTGCAAGCAAAGTCAATGAGGAAACCACCAAGAAGTCAGAAGTCTTGGTCATGCATGATCCTCTCTTAACGACAGCAACATGGACTGCCGGAACTGCTGTCTCTGAACAGCAGGCTTTACAACTGCAATTCCAGGATTACTGCTGTAAACCAAGTTCAACATATCCACACAGAATCTGAATTTCTGATATGTACTTGTGGAAACAGAAGCTCTCTGAAAACAAATTTTGGACACAGGCAGAGTGTTACCACTACTCCATCAACATTCATAAGTTACACCAAGGATATTATAAATATGAATTATCTTCAATGGTTGTGGAATGCAGCACCTTCCCAGATCAACATGAAGAGCCAGAGAGAATCAGGAATAACACAGTCTTTGCAACCAAGGAAATGCAGGATACAATTACAGCAGACATTCAAGCTTGGTTTTGAAACCACAGAGGCTCAAAATCTCCATTTGTATTAGAAAAACTCAAGCAGTTGAATATTATGTTCATTGGGTACAACATACTGAAATTAGGCTAGAACCATCCTGATCAGACACCCAGCTATTATGCTGAAGGTGTTACTGCTTTCTTCAAAGTAGCTAGGGGGGCCTTCAGCTTCTTTGAATTCAGACTTTTCCCCTGCAGATGCCTTTAGTATAATGGGCTTCATTCAATTTTTTTCCCTTTAGAAATTAAATCAAAACCTATCATAAGAGATAACTCCCATTTAACTCCCCCAAAAGTTTTGATACTACTCTGGAGATTGAACTCCAAGCAGTTAAACAAGGCTGTCAGGTGAGACCTTGGATACTCCACACAATTAAAACAGGGGTGTCCAGTGTGGGTGGCTGGGGTATTCTGGGAGTTGAAGTCCACAAGTCTTAAAGTTGCCAAGATTGGACACCCTTGAATTAAAGCATAACTCTAAAAGTATGAAAATATAACACCCTGGAAAAGTACAACACCATGATTTAAAATAAAATGTAAAATGCAAAACCAACAATTGTTAAGAGTGAGATTGGAGAAAGGGCCAACCTGCACTCCATCTGTTTCTTCTTTTTCCAACTGCCGGAAGACGTGTTTCCTTGTCCGTGAAAAGTCCTGGAACTGGAAGATCCGGGCATAGTCCCTGGGGAGATTCTCCTTGGGATCCCAGGGAGAGGTTCGGAAGCTCTTCAGTCCCCTGAACTTCTGGAACCTGAGGGAGCCAGCAGGATCATTCATTTGCCTTCTCTTCAACCCTTCTGCCTGCTGTCCTCGCCCATCTTCCCGTAACCCAGCAGGGCCTCCATCTTAGAAGCCGCCCAGGGCAGGCAAACAGGTTACCTGGGCAGTCAGGCCAGGCCTTGCTTCAATCCCTCTCCCTCCCAATCCCACCAGAACTGTGCCAACAGCTCCCGTGGCCCTGGCCATTTACTGAAGCTCTCACCGGACCCGGGCTGGCACATCCCGCGGGGTGTCCACCTCATCTGGAAACATTTCTTCTTGTCGCTCCTGTTGATATTTCTCCAGCATTGCTTCTTCTTCCTCCATTTTCTCCTCGACCTGCTCGCTCTCAGGCAGCGTCATGGTTTCGCAATCCTCCTCCTCCTCCTCCTCCTCAGAAGCAATCTCCTCCGCACTGCTGCTCTCATCCTGGCAGAGCAAAAGCAACCCAGGTGCACTGAGTGAGAGAGCACGAGGAGGCCTTCCCACCCAGTAGTCTTCCGTGCCTGTCATGTACTATCTCCACCTTTGAAGCCCCACTGTCAGTGGTCCTGCCACATCCTGCACAGACTCTTCACCAGGCTACCATAAAAGTGATGCCAACTTGGTTACCTGGAACATGGCATCTTCCATATTCTCTTCCTCCTCCTCCTCCTCCTCCTCCTCTTCCTCCTCACTCCCATTTCTCAATTCGCTCTTGTCCAGGATCCAAGCAGCCTGATAGGCAGATGTGCCTTTGGGGACCCTCTTGACAACCTTCTTGCTCGGCTTAAGAGATTCTGTGCAGAGTGGGAAAGAGAGTTATTCCCAGAGAAAAGGGAAATAAGGCGTTCTTCCTGCCAGAGCAAAGCCATGATTATCAGGGCACATCCCACTCCAAGATATGGCAGGGACTTTTTATGTCCTTCCTTTAAAATAACAAAAGCAGGGGAACGTCTGTGAAGGCCGTCTGCTCAGAGATCAGTAGGCTTGGGCATTTCTGAGCTGGCCAAGGACAGCAGACTGTGGGGTGGTTAGGCCAGGAGTCTGATCTAGCAGGGCCCAGCTTATGTACAGATCAAGAATCTGAAGAACTGAGAATTATTATTTTTTTGATAGAGTAAAACAGGTCATCTCAAAGAAGAACACTTGAAAAATATTAAGCCCTTCAAGGTTGTTATCTTTAAAGCTTTAATCTTAACCATCAAAGTATTAATGCCTCTTGTCAATAAATACCACTGTACCAGAATTCTGTCAGCCTGAAAACTGCTTCAAATTTGCTAATGCTAGCTGAAAGGAGATGGTGGGTAGAAAATGTCTTTATAGAACTATATTAGATCTGTTGCCCTGGTTCTAACAGTTTGTATTTATTTACACACTTCTTTACTGATAAATTTGTTGTTCCAAGAACAGACCAACAGATGGACTGTAACGGTTACATTCTTAACTGCCTATTAGCTATACCATGTGACATTAGTAGTTTTTGACTTTGGAGAAAAGAGTGTTTAAAATATTTGCGGCTGGGTGGGAAGGGGTCAGAGCCAGCTTCACCTTTCCCTTGTTCCTGTTACCTCTCTAATAAATCAATGAACTTTTGATGATGACCTGTTTCGAGAGTTCCTTTGAAGGGAAGGATTTCAGGACATTTGACAATATTATGCGTGTTTTATAATAATGCAGTAAGACATGGTTAAGAGACAGAAATACACTGCCTCAACCCCCCCCCCAATGGAATCGTGGTTAAAGATGACTGGTTCTTTTGAGGGAGGATAGGCAACATTCACACATCAGAGTTAAGCTATGATCTAGTTCCATCTTAGCTTATGTGAATTCAGCCATTGTAATTAAAAGCCATGGCTAACAGCACAGAGCATAAACTGGAGAACCCATTTAAGAGAACACAGCTGAGAGCAGGGGTCTCCAAAGGTGGCAACTTTAAGACTTGTGAACTTCAACTCCCAGCATTGGCTGGCTGAGGAATTCTTGGGACGGAGGTTGCCAAGTTTAGAGAGCTCTGGCTTAGGCTGCACCAAGTCATGCCATGTACTAAGCAATCTCTGACTGACCCTCTGCCTCCTTCAGTTCCTCCTCGGAGGGCCAGGTCTGCTCTCCTTCCATTGGATCTGGAATCACTTCCGACTGCAGAGACTCCTGCTTGGCAGGATCAGCCTTGCTCAGCACCTTCACTGCTTCCTCCATCTCTGTGGCGCTGCTGCTAAGGTCACCCTGCAAGAGTCACAGGAGAGCAACTCAGACCACATCCCCTCTCGGGAAGGAGCTTTTCAGACACGCCTGCTGCACACAGGAACAGGCCCCACCTGTGTCTTCCTACTTGCCAGCTGTCCTCCTGGGCACTTGAGGTTCAGGGCAAAGAGGTCCGGGGGAGCATCCACTTGACTCATCTGGAAGTCTCCATGCCCAACAATATGCACCAGGGTGTTGACATTCAAACTTCGCCCCCTCACGTAGCCAGACACCTTTAAGGTCCCCACCAAGGCACTGTCAGAGCTGGGCACAAATTCAGCAGCATCAGCCAGCAGGTGAGTGCGCCGGTCTCGGAATGCTAGGTGCTGCTGTTTCTGGCTGGCCAGATGCTGTAGCAACAGCGCAGATTCCTGCTCCGTGTCGAGAGAAAAAAGCTTGGCCCCAGGAAATCGCTTCTCAATAACTTTGCTCAGCTTTTTCCGGCAATCGGTTTGCTTCTTTGGCAGATGCTCAGCCAGACCCTGAACAGCAAGACCTGCAGGAAACAAAAAGGAAGGCTTTCTTTACTACGGACAGCTGGAAAAGTCTGCCTTTCCTCTGGATCATCTCTGAGGCTGCTATTACCCACAGAACACAGCCACCCTCCTGGCTAAACAGAGAACTCCATCCACCCAAGAGGTTCCTGGATTCTGTGCAAGGAACAGAACCTCTGACATGAGAAGCCTGCACAGCACTTTGTGGAGTTCTCCAGCATCTGCGACGACCCCTCAGTCACTGAAATAATTCTTGGTGGCTGATCCTATAGTGCCAAATACAGGTAATCCTCGACTTACAACCTTTCCTTCAGTGACAATTCAAAGTTACAACAGCACTGAAAAAAGCAACCATCACAACATTCTTACAGTCACATGACTCGCATTTGGGCACTTGGCAACCAGCACATATTTACGATGGCTGCAGCATCCTGGGGTCATGTGATTGCCATTTGCAACTTTCCCAGCTGGTTTCTGAAAAGCAAAGGCAATGGGGAAGCTGGATTCACATAACAATCGTATATAATTCACTTCACAACTGCAGTGACCCGGAAAAAAAAGATTGTAAAATTGGGCACAACATTTAACAACCACCTTACTTAGCAAAATAAACTCTGGACCAATTTGTGGTTGTAAGTAAAGGATTATCTATAAGAGCATAATATAATGAGAAAAGAGTAACAACAAAGAAGTAACAATAAGTACAGAGCATCAGGGGAATCAGCATCAGAGCATCATTCAATCAAAGAATTTACAGTCAGGGATCAGATATTTCACATAGCTAGCTTAGTTATAGAGAACTAAGTGTGACTCCCAAGTCCTACAACAGGTCAAGGCAGTTTTACTGTAACCTGCCAACCATCTTGTAGCTTACTGGGTGGATGGAAAAACAGACTGCATTGGGCACTATACTCACCATAGCTGGGGAGACCATGTGCAAAGATGCAGGAGAGGCAATGATCGCCAACAGCATCCCAACCATCTGCAGCATCCAACAGGAAAAGGAGAGTATCAGCTACTTTGGCAAGATCCAGCACAGCATGAAGGCTTCCTGGAGAATGAGAATTTATGGAGGTTACAACTCTCTGAAATACCCCTGGAAATGTAGGAAAGACCATAAGAACTACTTTGCAGGTGTAGAAGCTGCCAAGATACTTCTGCAAAATGAGGCCCGTACCTGCATCAGCCACTACAAAGCGCCAGCGCAGCTTGGACCGGGGGCACAGGAGGGTAAAACCAGGGGGCCCCCCTTTTGCTGGGAACACAGTAGAATCCTGGTTATTCTGGAAAAGATTCAAGGCCACGTGGGGATCAATGTGGCCATGCAGCGACACCAGCACGATCAGGTGGGGCGGCCCATCCTTGCGCCCCAAATTCCGCTTTTCTTCCAACACCTGCAGACAGAGAGAGCAAAGGTAGATGAGGTTCCAAGCAAGGTACCCAGATTCAGCTTCCCTGCCCTGCTTTCTGCTGCAGACTCACAGCCTCCTGGTGTTGCCGGCGGAGCTGCCAAGCCCGGTGCCTGCGGTCCTGCTTTGACCAGTTGCGGTGCATCTGCCGAGTGAGGGTCTTGACCGGGACCCGACCTTGGAGAAGGAAGAGGGGGAAATTGCATGAGATTTGCTGGCTCCCTGCCTGTTCCTCCATGGACAAAGCGGCAGATGCTGCCTTTGACTAGAGCAAGAAACTCCAAACCAACATTGGCAACTTTGATGACTTGTGGACTTCAATTCTTCAGCCAATCATGCTGGCAGATGGATTCTGGGAGATGAAGTCCACAAGTCTTAAAGCTGAAAAAAGGAACAGAGCCGTGGACTAGACTGGCGTTTCTCCATCTCAACCACTTTGGACTGAACTCCCAGAATCCCTCAACCTTGAAGTCACCCAGACCGGAGGTTTTCAACCTTTTTCAAGCTGCGGACTCCAAAATAGGTTGTTGCTACATGGCAGACCCCATCCCCACAAATTCAACTCATTACTAATGGACAATTCTTGTCTATGGCTTTTCCCAAATTTTTCTTGACCTGTCTGCGGACCCCCTGGCAACCTGTCACAGACCCCAAGGGGTCCACGGACCCCAGGTTGAAAACCTCTGACTCAGACGACTGAGAGACGCTGCACTGGATCGGCTGAGGGGATCAGGGCCGCGCGCCTCTGGGCGCAGCCCGCTTCGGCCCTCAGGGACTGACCGGGTGGGATAGACTGCCCCTGGACTTGAGGCTTTCTTCCAGCAGTGCGCCGACCACCGAGACTGCAAAAGACCCCCCCCTGGAAAAAGGAGGCCCTCAAGGCGCTCACCTCCCTGCCTTCGCGCGCTGCTCCCGCGGTGCCTCCCGGCCTTGTGCGGCTTGTTCTGCTGTTTCAAGGAGCCAGCGCGATGGGCTACCTCCTCCTTCGCCATGGCCATGCAAGTCTCTCGCCGGAAGTGACGCCACCGCAATTCCGGATTCTGCCGCTCTAGGACGCGCGTCTCTCGGGCTGCCGCTTCTCCCGTCAGCCCGGTCGCTCCGGCAGGCGCTGACGCCTGCGCAGCAGGGGGTCGCGTTTGTTTCTTTCCCTCCGTCGCTGGGGAGAGCGCATGCGCGGCGGCCGCCTTCTCTGCGGCGGCTCCCCTCAGGTCGCCGGCGGCGCGTCCCTATGAGGAAAAGGCGGCGGCGGCCGGACGGGCCAGCATGGGCGCGCTGAGCAGCCGCGTGTGGGGGCCCCGAGGCGGGGCGGCGGGGCCGGGGGGCGACGGGACCCCCCCCAAGCGGAAGCGGGGCGAGGGCCTGAGCGAGAGCGAGGAGGAGAGCGAGGGCGAGGAGCGGCTCCTCAGCACCCCCAGGAGGTAGGGGCCCCCCCGGCGAGGGCGGGGAGGGGGCAGGTGGGCGGCCCTGGGGTCCGAGCCTCCCCCCCGCAGGGTCTGCTTTGGTTTACTGCAGGGTTTCCCAACCGTGGCGACTTTAAGGTAATGCTGCTGATGCTGGCTGGGGAATTCTGGGAGTTGAAGTCCCCCCGCCTTAAAATGGTCTGGTTTAATGGATGCCGATGCATTTTCTCCCGCCTCTGTTAGGTTTGAAAATAATTCAAGGCGAAGGACAAACCTAAAATGCCTAATTCCTCCTCCTAGGATTGCTTATTTCGTATTCTGTGACTATTCTATGTCTATCATTGAATGTGCAGTATTTTGATTATGACCAGAATGTATCACTTGTAGCTTTTATGTTGAAAGAACTGTTGAAAGAATGAGGTACCTAGGTGGTTCTAAGTTACATGGAAGCTGGAACATGACTACTGAACTAAAGACAAGGATAAAGAAAGCTCGGAGTACATTCTTTAAAATGAAAAAGGTCTTCTGCAGTCACGACATAAGCCCAGGATTGAAAATCAGACCCGTTAGATGCTACATCTTCTCTATCCTGCTCTGTGGAGCAGAAAGCTGGTCCTTGAGAAAAAGCCATTTAAAGAGCCTGGAAGCATTTGAAATGCGGCTTTACAGATGGTTATTAAGTATAAGCTGAGTTGACAGAATTAGAAATGAGGAGGCGATAAGCTGCATGGGAAAGTCAAGGCGAATTATCAAAACCATAAAAAAACCAAAAGTTAGAATATTTTGGAAAGGTGATGCGACACCCAGAGAAATACTGTATCCTTCATCTAGTCATACAGGGAAAGATCGAAGGTAAATGAGGTTCAGATAGAAAAAGATCATCATGGCTTCAGAACTTAAGGGACTGGTTTAGATTAAACTCAGTAGCACTTTCCCAAGCAACTGTTGATAAAAGATAGAATCGCCAACACGATTACCAGCATCCAATAACGGATATGGCACAGCAACAAGAAGACCCTTATATGTACATTGAGAGCTTACGCACCGGAGACAAATTCCTTGTGTGTCCAATCACACTTGGCCAATAAAAAATTCTATTTTATTTCTCCACACCTGTGCTGTGAATTGAGCTACCAGAGAGCCACTAGCCAGAGTCCCCCAGCCATTGCTCATGGCTAAGGCAGGACTAAAACTCACCATCTCCACCTGGCTTCTAGCCTGATGCCTTTTAGTAAGTGAGCCAAACTGGTTCTGTTGAAGTCCCACTTTTCCAAAAGGGTCACCCATGAAGCAAGCAACAACTCAGCAAAGCTGCTACCATTGAGTAAAACCTGTTGGTTGGGAAAGGGTCTTCCCAACTCCTGATTTTTTACTCCTGAAAAATGCTGTTCTGTTAAGATTGCAAGAAAGCCATTCAACCAAATTATGCTGGTAGAGGAACTTATTACATAGCCTTTAAAAGCCCACCTTTATGTATCGTCTTACATATAATATTAAAGTTATATTAGAATGTAATCTTTGAAGATCTGGGGAGGGGAGAGAAAACCAGACCTCTACATAAAATGACCGAGCAAGCTACTATATATCAATAGGCAGAAAACCCTCACTCTTCCTCACACTGATCATGATAAGTAATTTGGTAATGAAACATCTGCAAGCAAACAGCCCAGCTGAGAGAGCCTCAAAAACCCCACAGTGCAACCCTGAGCTACAGATGTTTTCTTCTATTGGGTATACTATGTAATATGTATATTAGAATTCAACACATGGTTTTTTTTCTAACTCAGGAAAAAGCTAAAAAGCACTTCTAAGTATATTTATCAGACTCTGTTTCTGAATGGTGAAAACAGTGATGTTAAAATATGTGCCCTGGGAGAAGAATGGAACTTGCACAAGATATACCTCTGTCAGGTAAAAATTGCCTTTTTGTTTCTCCAGTATCATCAGAAAGCAGTTTTCAGACCTTTTTGTTTAATACTCAAATGCAGAGCTCCACTGCCTTGAATATGTCCAGAAAACACTATATGGTTCTCCTTCAGACATAGTACATGCACTGTTACGCCAAAAGATAGCTTGTTTCTCTGCCATTCAGAGACCTTTCAAACTGTTTATAAAACCATTCAACTTCATAATGTTTAATAAACTGTGTTTAAGCAAACCATGTTTAGGTGCACTAAATGAGTATTACAGGTAGTCATCGATTTGCTATCTTTCCATGGTGGTTCAAAATTATGAGGGTCTTGAAAAATGTGACTTACTACCTATCCCCAAAGTTACAACCGTCACACCACCCCCATGGTCACAATTGCAGTTCAGGTGCTTGGCAACTGGCTCACATTTACAACATATACAACTGTATATCACAATTTGGGACCTTCCCAGCCAGCTTTTGACAACAAAGTCAATTGGGAAAGCCAGATTTCATGAATGACCATTTGATTTTATTAATAAACATTGTAAAAATGATCATGAAATCTGGTTGTTCATGTAATGAGTTGCTTTACAACCATACTGACTTATGACAAATTTTGATCCCAATAGTGGTCAAAAGTTGAGGAAGCTGAAATTCAGCAGCTAGACAAATATTAGTCTGCAATTAGAATATTCCATTGCTATACGTATCAGAGCAGCAGAGAGGTTTAGTATGTATCAATCAATAAAGTTGGAAGGGACCTTGGAGGTCTTCTAGTCCAACCCCTGCTCAAGCAGGAGACCCTATACCATTTCAGACAGGTAACTGTCCAGTCTTCTTAAAAACCTCCAGTGATGAAGCACCCACCACTTCTGAAGACAAAAGCTGTTCCACTGGTTAATTGTCCTCATTGTTAGGAAGTTTCTCCTTAATTCCAGGTTGCTTCTCTCCTTTAGTTTCCATCCATTGTTTCTTGCCTTGCCTGGTTCCTTGGAGAATAGGTTGACCTGCTCTTCTTTGTGGCAGTCCCTCAAATGAATACTGCTATTATGTCACCCCTAGTCCTTCTTTTCTCTAGACTGGCCATATCCAATTCCTGCAAGCGTTCTTTGTATGTTTTTGTCTCCAGACCCTAACCCTTAATCTTAGTTGCTCTTCTTTGCACTTTTTTCAAAGTCTCAACATCTTTGGTAGTGTGAACAAAACTGGATGCCGTATTCCAGGTGTGGTCTTACTAGAGATTTATAAAGCAGTGTTCATACTTCACATGATTTTGATTCTATGCCTTTGTTTATACAACAAAGGATTGTATTAGCTTTTTTGGCTGATGCCGCACACGGCTGGCTCATGTTTAAGGAATCGTCCACTAGGGCTCCCAGGGTGCTTCTCACAGGAACAGTTTTTGAGCCAGGTTTCACCGAATCTGTACTTGTACCTTTGATTTTTCCTGCCTAGGTGTAAAATCTTGATTTTATCCACATTAATTTTCATGTTATTGGATAGGGCCAACTGTAGCTAATAATGAACGCAATTTATGAATAATACAGATTTGTCAGGCTTAAGGAAACGGGACAAGAACTATATTGCTGTACAAATAGATTTTATTTTTTTAATCTCTCAGGCTAAACATCAGAGAGTGATAGCAGCTCATAATGGGTCACCTCCAGCTGTGACATGAACTTCTAATAAACAGTATTTTTCTCCTCATTGGATCAAAAACTAGCGATTTCTAGTTTTATAAGAAATTCACTTTATTGAAAAGGTATACCTAAGTGTACTGTACTGTATGTTTTAATTGATCTGCCTGTATGTGTGCTTATAGAAATGTCAACGTAGCTATAGTATAATACTCTGCCTCGCCCACCCCTGCCTCCCCAGCAATTGCATGTAATTCCTTCAATACCTATATGTAATTGTGGCCACAGGAATATTTGGTCAAGGTTCAGGTAGTGTTATGTATTTTGGATGCTGTTATATTTTTTTCCCTGGTCAGTTGTCTTTCACTTAGTTTAGATGAAATCTGTCCACTTGTGTAAATGAATTATAGCACAGATTTTGCCGATCCCTTCCCTCTTTGCCTTGCATGCTGGTTTCAGTTCCAGTTTAAGTAAGCTGCAGTGCCCTGTTACAGCCAAGTCGATAAAATGTGGTTTCATACTAGTTTACTAATCAAAGTTGAGATCAGAGCTTGATCTTAGTTTCAGTTCCTGGAACAATCGTTAAATGATCGTTTCCCATTTTAGATGCAATGAAAACCTATTTATTCTGTTCAGATCAAAGTACTAAAACCAGCGCATGGAGGGGGTTGGGGGTTGGCATGCAGATGGATCAATTGGTTCAGAATATCAGTAAAATTGAAATTTAAGAAACATATCATCAAATTAGGGCTGACAAATAGAAAATTTAATTCAAGTGTAACTATCTTAGTTCCTCTTGCTGTGAAAATTATATTGTGTTATACCGTATCATATAAAATCTTTAATTACAAGAATTGTAAAATTATTTAAATACATGACTTTTCTGTTTGTAGTCTGGCTACTTTTCAAGTATGTTCAGTGGGTCTTGGAGAGAATCAGGAATGGACACAATAGAATTGGAAATTCCTGATCAGAATATTGACATAGAAGGTAAGCAAGAAATCCTCATTGGAGTCTTTCTAACATAAATGTTTCAAATTGAAATAGATTACTTAGTGCAGGTGTTCTAGAACCGAGCTGGCCAGTTATAAATTATCTTTGGAAGGACTTTTCAGTATATTATCTCATCATTGTAAAACTTATTTTTCTAAATGATTCATCAGAAAAACAGATTTCTCTATGAGGGGGCAGTATTAACCAAAGTGAGGTAGAATAAATGGTGCTGATAATATTGATTGTTGGTGAAATTAGACACATCTTTAATATTCAATACTTCTATCATAATTTTTATCAATGAACAGCAAATTATGAAAATTACATTTTATAGTCTGGGAGATAAAGTTCCTAATACTTTGTCACTATCAGCATATAAAAAGAATTATCCTTTAATTTCATAACTGTTCATTCCAGCCATTGTGAAATGTAAGATTTTGTTTTGGTTTTTGAGGTATCTTACTGAAAATCAGGTCAGTTTGACTAAGAATCATTATGCAAAACTAACTTTTTGTACCCGTGCTCTGCCACAGGTTTGTTAGAATTCTGAATCCTTCCCATTGTCTCTCTCTCTCTTTCAGCGTTTCTCTCCCCCTCCCTCTCCCCCTCTCCCTCTCTTTCTCTTTTTCTCCTTTTCTCTCTCTCCCTCTTTCACCTTCTTTCAGCCTCCCCCTCTTTCTCTGTCTCCCTCTTTCTCCTTTCTCTCTCCTTTCACCCTGTCCGCCTCCCACTTTCTCCCCTTTGTCACCCTATTACACCCTCTCTCCTTTCCCCTCTCTCTTTCTCCTTTTTTCTCTCCCTCTTTCACCTTTTCTCTCCCCTATTCAGGCCCAGGTGGTCAGGGGCCATGGGGAAAACGTTGCGGCAGAGCGGTGGTAGGACTAGGGGGGGTCTCTCCATGGCCCCCCCGCAGCAGCCAATTCTGTGCTCCCTTCGGTGCCACATGCTCCTGCTGGGGCTTGCGGTGTCGCCAAGCGTGGGTAGGCGAGGCCCTCCTGCCCGGGTCGCCCATTCAGGCCCCAGTGGGATCGGGCCATGAGGAAGCCGGCCCTGCAGAGCCGGTCAGGCTGGTGGGAGTCATGAGGGGGTGGATAGTACTGGTGAGTAGGTCTCTCCGTGCCCCACGACAGGCAATCCTGCGCTCTCTGCATCACTAGATGCTGCGTAGGATTTAAATGATTGTGTCTTCTTCCAAAGGAAAGGCAAAGGAGGGCGGGATGCAACGAGTACAGCAGGTTACACACACACCCCTGGCACCCCGTTTTGGGAATGATTCTCACAACGGTGGGCGCTTACCATGTTGAACACCCCCCAACTTTGCCTCCTTCAGCCACGAACCCCCTTCATAGTAGGACCCAGCCACGGAGGGGTGGGTGTGTTTCTGTTTACCTGCGTGCTCCCCCTCCATCTGGTTTGCGATTCCCCCCAAGATTTGGCTTAGCTTCACATCTGACCCCGCGGGCGGTAAACTGTTGTGGGCAGGCTGTTGCAAGCAACTCTGGGAGGCAGAGCAACTCCGCCGATCATCTGTAGTGGCTGAACCAAGTCAGTGCATGCACAGTGGCTTCCTTCTCCGTGTTTTGCCAAAAATCTTAAATAACTCTGTTAAAAAATATTTTTAAAAATCCTTTCTTAGTGAGCATCTAGATGGCAAGAGAATGGTATGTAGGCAGTTTCATCTTTATAGTTGTAATGGTGTTAGAGATATTGTGATGAGTCAAACAGTCAATCGGTGAGTGAGTGAATGATCATTTTTCATGTTTATAACTATAGATTACAGTAGTTTATGCTACTCTCGGTAGGTTGCAGAGTATACCCTGTCTTTGTTTAGTGACTGCTTTCTGTTCTAACAACCAGGTTGTTAAGCAAACCAGCTTTGTGATCTTAATTAGTTGATTAGAATACTGACCACATTTTAATTAGTTTCACATTGAATACTTTGTTGTCATGTGGCAAGAAATGTGGTAAATGTGCACGTTGGTCAGAAAATGATTTTCTTATTATCATTTATTATGTCACTATCCGAGGAGTGGGCTATATAGGAATCACAGTCCATAACTTCTGAATGGTTCAAGCTACCAGTCATTCTAAATTTATTTGCAGATGCTTGCATTAATTCTAGGATCTTTTGCTTGCAAAGCAGATTCTTCTTGAGCTATAGCCCATATTGGACAATAAATAAATAAATCTTTGAGTACTGCATTGAGTATAGTAAAATATAAAGTGAATAGGTGATATTTAAAATTGTATTAAATCTCATTATGTATGTGCCTGCCAGCATTTCAGCTGAATTAGAAACACCTATGTGACTGATGTTAATAGTTAAGTAGGTGATACTATTAAATAGGAGAATTTAGGTTAATTGATGGGGGGAAATAAAACTTCCATTATTGATTAGATATTGTGGAGTATGCCTCTCCCTAAAGCATTGAATTAATATCTTGAGCTGCACATGCCTGCATTATTGATGCTGTTATGAATTAAGACCCTTGTCATGGTTGCTTCAGAAGCTCGCTTCTTTCAACAAAATGTAGAATGCAATGTTGTGCT
>JANHFO010007177.1:32509-43664 GCA_032468095.1 Pareas carinatus
TTTTAATTCCAAGTTCTTAATCTCTTCCCTTAAAGTCTTATACTTTTGTTGTCTTTGTCTATTCTTTTTTGCCATATACAGTGGGGCAAAAAAGTATTTAGTCAGCCACCAATTGTGCAAGTTCTCTCACTTAAAAAGATGAGAGATGCCTGTAATTGACATCATAGCTATACCTCACCTCCGAGAGACAAAATGTGAAAACAAATCCAGACAATCACCTGTGATACCAGTCCTTCCTTTTTCTCCTTCTATTACAAATGGAGTATAATTTTGTGTAATCATGGTTGGTAATATGCCTATTTGTCCAGGTCAAGCCAAAATATCTCTCTAGATTCTAAATAATTGTTTACATTTTTGCCAGCTAGCTTGAGGCAACGGTATCCCCTGTAGCATTAGGCCTGGAAGTAAAGATTTATTTTACATCATTGTATGTTTACAGGATGGCTTAATACAGCAGTGTGGTGAGACAATGAAGGAAACAATTAATGCAAAAACTGTGTGTAGTTACTATAATTCTGCGGGAACATATGGATTAGATTCTTTGAAAAAAAAGTAAGTATTGGCACTAAGAAAGGCTTTGTTGAAGAAGAAAATTAGTATAATTCCCCTTTGATTGTCTAACGTGATGTAGCTTTGTGAAATATCTCATGCGGTGTTTTGCATATGAAAACTTGTTCCTTATTTCACCCTTCAAATATGCAAATATAAAAATGTGTTGATTTTGGAAGCATAATGCAATAATTAGCATTCTCTGGCTGACATAGAGGGAAATATTAGATACTAGTAGAACTTAGAGCTGCTTGCTCAGCGTAAGACAGAAACACTTAGGATTTTGGAGCCAGAACTAAAATTCTTATGAATTTCTTTTCCAGTTTGCAAGTTTTTTTTCGTCTGTGCAATTAATAACCTGAAAGAAAAAGGGGAAGATTCACTCCTTGTTCTCAGAGGTAGTGTTTAATTAAATGCAACAGGTCAGCCACAGTTAAATAATGTGAAAGAGATTGTAGTTCAAATTGGGCAGACTTTCAAAGTCAATACCAGCAGTCCAGATAAAGAAAAACATAGAGACAATCAGGGTTTTTTTCTGCTAAAAAAAGAAAGCAGAAAAGGAAACAGACATGAGGTGTTCAACAATTTGTTTCTTGGTTGATCCTTCTCTGAAAAGATCATCAGCTTGAAGAGTTAGTTATTTCTACTGAGATTGGGCTTTTTGATTATCAGGAGCTGCTAATGGGGTTTCCATATTCTCTCATTCTGACAGAATATTGGAAGCATGTGTAGGACATTAGGAAAAATAGAATGGAAGCAATATGTGATCTATTATGGTCTGATGACAGTCATAGTAGATTGAACAGACTTTGGAGTATGGTGGCTATGGGCTCCCTATTTCACTATTACATCTGGGGGAAAGTGCTCAGGAGCTTATTAGAAACATACATTGCATCTCATCACATTATCTATGTGCTATGAAAGGATTTATTTTAAATCTAGGTGTCTTGAGTGGCTCTTGAACAACCTGATGACCCACCAGAGTGTGGAGCTCCTCAAAGAACTCAGGTATTGAGTTTTCAGGATTAAACCAGATACTGTGGGAACATGTTTAGCATAATAAGATGCAATTCAGATAATCTCTTGACAACACAATTCATGCTCTTTGCGATTCAAAGCTCACATTGTTTGTTTCAGCATAAGCCTCATGAAACAGCTGGTTAGTTCCTCTAACCTGTTTGTCATGCAAGTGGAGATGGACATATATACTGCTCTAAAGAAGGTATCAACATTTAATAATGCCAATTTATTCCAGGTTTTGTTTTGATGATACAAAAATAACCTTTGAAACCATATTGTCATTCCTTCCAGATAGACAATACTCCTATAGACTGATGTTACTTCTCCTACCTGTTCTTTCCTGATAGTTTAGTATCTTTGATGGGCGGTCATATTCTCTGTTTGGTTATTTGGCACTAGTTGATTAATGACTGATCTAGGAATAACACTGGATTACTAGATAGCACGGGATATTTAAAGAAGTATAAAAAAGATTCCTCTGTGCATACAGAATAACTATTTCTTTGGTTACCTTCTTTCCTTTTTTACTCCATAAAAACTATCAACCACCCCTTTCTTCTCTTATCTTTTTTGCTTGCTTTTCTTATAAGAATGTAGCTAGTTATCCCTTTAATTGCATTCTAACAGATGAACAAACTCATTTCATCACTTCATTAAAATAACCCAAGAAATGATTTGTACCAGACTGCAGTTAAAGTGTAATGCTTTTATTCCCAAATACAAGACATGATATTCTCTCTCCATAAACAATTTTTAGTAGAAACACAGCATAAATATGTTTGTGTAAAGCTTTAGTTACTACTGCATTTGTGTTGGGAGCATGGAAGCACTTAAGGAATTGTAAGAATTGAATGGCGACATTACTATTGCCTGGATTCAGGGCTCCTTTTATGTCCCTGTTATCAAGGTGGTACCCATTTATCTATTTGCAGTCGTCTGTTTTCAAACTGTTGAGTTGGCATGAGCTGGAGTATGTGACAAGTACTCACCCTGTTCCGTGGCAGCAACCAGGTTTTGAAAGCAAGCCTGCCAATCATCAGCCCAGCATCCTAACCTTGTGTTCCTCAAGCTTTAGTAACTTTGGGTATATCTCAAGTCAACCTTACAGCTATTTCTTTATTTTATGTAGTGGATGTTCCTTCAACTAGTGCCTTCTTGGAACGGATCGTTGAAACAGCTTTTAAGTGAAGCAGATGCCTGGTTTTCCAAACGCAGGAAAGGTCTGTATGAAATGCTTTGTGAATACTTTGCATGTTGGAAATCTTTGAAACAGGATATACAGTATCTTTTAGCTAACTCTTTATTATAGATTGTTCCATATTGACCCAATGTGCATTTCTTTTGTGCGGGATGAGAAACTTATAAACCATAATCTTCTAAAAATATCTACCTTCCACTAGTTTTCCCTCTGAGTCACTTTTACTTTTAAAAGTAAATTAGGATACAATTCTATTAAACTGTATCTGAATTGACTTCTCTGTTGGGATTGATAAAACTGCCTTAGACTGCAGTGCTCCTTTTTTCTTAATAGTAAAAATATGTTTGAACTCTTAAGAATCTGCTTTAACTTTTCAGAATTTGGGGATGGCACCTCATTCTTGGAAACTGAACAAGGACATCCATTTATAGCTGTGTTCAGACATCTGAGACTGCAGTATATAATCAGTGATCTGGCATCAGCAAGAATTATTGAACGAGACAGCCTGATTCCTGCAGGTAAGAATAGAATAGCTTATTTTCTTTCTCTACCATGCCATACACTTGAGAAAGTAAAATCAGAATTGAGCTTATGGATCTTTGAAAGAGTCCCCATATATAGAATATAAAAATTTGTGTTCCACCAACAAGTGGACATGACTTGGTAGTAAAATTGGTGAATCATTGAATCCAGTTTCAGGCACCTAAGCTAATTTGTGGGTAGGTTTAAGTTATTTCACTTACAATCACTTCTCTTACTTCCCACTGTGTGGGAAAAGAGTAAAAGAAGTCATACCCTTTCCTCTTCTTAGCCCCCCACTTGCTTCTCTAAACTTGTTGCTACAGGATCTGATGGTTAATGACCACAATATAGTGATTTGAATTTGTTGCTACAGTATTTGTGTTTAGACAAATTGCTTTTTTCTAATGTTTGCATATATGGGGTAAATTAGTTGCTCAGAGTCAGTTTTGATTGGGACAGCATAGAATCTTGTAAAAATATTAAGTGCTGTTTAACTTTCTTGCCTCATTTATAAAAGGCCCACTTTGGTCTTTCTAAATTTTAGACTGGCTGTTCTCTGTTTACAAACAGCAGTGGTTTGCCATGCTTAGAGCAGAACAAGACAATGACATTGGGTATGTATATAATGCCTCAAACACATCTTGCAATGTTCCTATAAGGAGAAAGATTTAACCTTTCGTATGCTAAATGCTTTCATGTTAGAAAGCTCACACCAAGCTTGTTTCACCAGTGTCCTCCTACATGGAGCTGGTTCTGCGAATAGGTAACGTGTGGGATTTTATTTAATAAACTAAAGAAAGTTGTTTCTTTGAATGTTGATTTGTACTTGAGCAGTTTTGTTACAGATTTATCAGTGTTTTGTTTATGCAAACAATTCTTGTCTACACCATATAAACCATAGTTGATTAAAGTTCAGAGTTTGCTGTCTGCAGACTTATATCCTGATGTTCTTGAATTTCAGGTTTGCCATTCATATGGAAAAAATGCTAGAGGTTGTCTGATTTCATGTTAATTATAAAAACAAAACCTAAATCTTCCAAAACATTAAAGAAGAATTGTATTCATCGATATTTTTGGCATGTTTCCCTGGAAAATGCATTTTGTAACCAGTAAACTTAAATGAGAATTGTATTGGATGTCCTAAAGTCACTTTGACAAAATAACACAGGATTCCAAAATCTGAGGCAATATTTTGCAGCTCAGTCTTATAGTTATTTGCCCAGAAATCCCTCTGTTGAATTCCTTTAGGTCACTGTACCAGCAGGGTATCTGATAACTGCCAGAGCATACATGTTGATGGCATGGACCTTCTTCCCATTGAGCTGGCTCCTCAGGACTTGTCTGATCCTTTGATGGTATTGGATGTTGCTCTCTTCCTTGTCTCTCATCATGGTTCCTACGTGACTGTGGGATACCTCACTAATTTTTTCACAATGTATGGTTTTAATGGTCTTCACATTAGCTAGACTAAATTGTGTGTTGGAAGAAATGGACAAAACATAAGAAAAATAGCTCTCCCTTAAGACTGTTGATCATGACTGAGGAGAGACCAAGCCAAGCTTGTTCCGAGGAGGTTTTAAGATTGTGTCTGTGTCTTGAGTGCATGGCATAACGCTCAATTGTACCAATTGGAAATGGTCAATAGCCACACAGTTTCAACCATTCCACTCCAGATAACCTTACACAGTCATGTTTAATTTCAATTAACTTCCATAAGAATGTGAAAAATCAAGAAAGTTAATTTAAATAATGATAGATGCTTCATTAGAATGTGTACCATGAGGAAAGGAAGGAAAGTTAAAACAAGTCATGGCTATGCCAATGTGATTGAGAATCCGAAAAGTTAAATATTTCTATTCAGATGTGGAAGGCGTGCCTAAATGAGTCTAAAAGAAGCACAAATCCTGAAAAACAAATGTAGACAAAGAATCTGAGCAATCAATTGCTTAAAACAGCGGGAAAGTCATACTAGAATCTGGAAACAGAAGCAAAGGAAGTTTTAAGAAAGATGGCAAATGTGAAAAATTGTGAAAGAAAGAAGAAATTGTCTGAAAGATTTACCCCAGTACTTTGAACTCTCAGGAAAGATATTTAAAGAAATCACACCAAAAACATCTGATGTTACTTGAAATGTTAAAGTAATAAGCTGCTGTTTGCAGGTGAAAGGCTGCAAGGGAATTTGAGTGCAAATTTATTCTGATGTTATTAAACATATCATGAAAATTAGTCATCGTATAAAGTAACTGAAAAGCAGCCTAGATACTTATTATTTCAAAAGATTTTGCTGTGGTTACGGCAATACTTTATTATATGATAAAAAGTGGAAAGGCTCAACACTACCCACCACAAAGAGTGAAGATGATGGAATTTACAGAGGTGATTACATTAACTTTGAGGCAATATGTACATTTGTGGCAGCCTGGAAACAGTTAGAGCAGTGGTCCCCAGCCTTTCATATGGTACAAAGGAGGGAGGGAGGAGAGGGGATGGATTCGCGTTGGTCACTTTCACAAATGCAGCTTTGCCCACCTCTTCGACAGCCCAGTTCTGAAAGGACTGCACTGGGCCACAAACCAGGGGATACAGAGAGGGTTTTTGGCCAAAAACAGGGGAAAATGCACTTATGACATTGTTTTGATGATCAGGAAAAAAATATAATAGAAAAAGTGAGCTTTTTCGGTAATTATAGTGAGATATAACTTTATACTACACTATATTATATAGAGTAAGAGATAGAACTAAGTGTGTTCTGTTTGCTGCAAAGAAAACCAGAAGCTGCTTCTTTCTACTTATCCTTCCCGTGCGTTTTTGTCTTTTTTATTTTATTTATTCTGTGTTAGTTTTTATTAATTTTACCCTCTCTTTAAAACTTTAATAAAATTAAAAATATTTTGGTGTGTTAAGAAACTCTAAGCCTCTGAACCAAAATATTTGTTTTGGATAAATTTATAGAAGATATTATAAAACCTGAAAGAATTAAACAGATAGAAGCCTTATTTTGTATGAATTAGTACTGTCTGCAGAGAAAGTCCTTTTTTCACCCAAAAATATTGCTTGCTGACAAGCCTTATTAAAAGTTAAGTTAGAAATATTACATGCTGTCATTTCCAAAAAGGTTTTACTTTACCTTCAATGGAAATCTTGAATAATGCAGCAAGACTAGCATAGCAGAACATACTTTTCCGTGAATGTAAATTGGCTAACAAAGAAAAGTTCAAGAGTAAGAGAGAATTCTAGATCATCTATAGCTTGCATCTGAATTAATCCAGGTTTGTGGATTATTCCCAGTAATTCAAAATGTAATGAAAGCTAAACAATGTTGTAAAGATTGCCAGATTTCTTCAAATGAAGTGATGAGCTCAGTCTATTAGAACAGGCAATCTCAAGGGATGTTATGGCTGTATTGGGAGGTTTCCCTTTGAGTTTAATGGGCAGATTTCTCTTGTAATAGTTTTCAGTTGATTTTTGGTACTTGTACTCCTGTGCTGTTCTGTGAGTCACATTAAGTCCTCTTCAGGTATTCACATTATGGCATTTTAGCCTTGGGTTAAAGTTTGGCAAACTTTGTGTTGAGGGGCAGGTATAAGTCCTTTGCCAAGTAACTTTGAGTGCATGGAAAGTACTTCTTGTTCTGTAGCTTAGAGAGAGCATAGAGGTCAAAAAGTAGAGCAAAATGTGGCTTTTTTTCTCATTTGCACGTCACTTATTACCTAAGTGTCAGAGATACTAACAAGACCTGAACAAAACAGCTCTTCTGTGCTCCTTAAAGCTTTCTCTCCATAAATCACAATATTTGTTCCTGCTCTGGGAGTGTGTGCAAGAGATCGCTAGTGTTCTGCAAAGGTGCTGGCTACCCCACCATGATGCACTTAGGTGGTCAGTTTAGCCTGGTTCAGGAAGATAACTCTTAGATGCATTGGCCAGGAAGGAACTTGAGGACACTTAACATGACAACTTCCTGAGGGGAAGTGAATTTATTCTGGTATTAAGATCTGTATGCAATCAGTTAGAATACTTTTCTTGTGCTTTCTTTTGATAGAATGCCATTTTATAGAAAGTTATTTTATATGTTCAAGGCCTCAAGAGATTAATAAAGAGGAACTAGAAGCAAACAGTATGCGGTGTGGCAGAAAACTTGCCAAAGATGGTGATGTAAGCACAAATATTTTTCCATGTCGTTTTTAAAATGTGTAAGTCATTTACAGTTTTCATATGCTGTTTGTTCTCCCAAAACTGTTTTCATAATTAGATTATTTTACAAGTTAAATTCTATGTTATTGGAAAATATTAAAATGATAACAATGCTCATGTAGCTTTTTAAAGCCGCCAATCTTGAATTTTCTGAGCTGACACAAAATATACAAGGTGTCAAAGTGGAGGTTCTTTGCAAGTTACTTAAGTTCAAATTTTAAAGCCACTCTTTTAAAATACAACTATTCCTTCAATTATCTTTTTTTCTTCTTCTTGCAAGTATTGCTGGCGATGGACAGGCTTCAATTTTGGCTTTGATCTGCTGGTTACATACACCAATCGTTACATTATCTTCAAACGCAACACACTAAATCAGCCCTGCAGTGGCTCCGTCAGTTTGCAGCCCCGGAGAAATATCGCTTTCAGGTGGGTTCTCTCTCTTGTTTGGCTGGTTCTCCTTCGCTAGACGGTGAGAGAATCACATCAAGGCTCACCTCTTCTTGAACGCTTTGGTGCTGTCGCTGGAGGGAAGCAGGTCAGTATCATTTATTTGTTGAAATCAATGGAGCAACTGCAGGCACGAGGGGAAAAAATAAAATACTATGGGCACCATCAGAGTCATAACATTCAAAACCCTGCAGATGTACAGAAGTTTGTGTTTAGAATAATGACAGATACTAGTCTGTCACTATTACCCATAAATGTAATAGGAAACAGGACAAAGATGGGTCATGCATTTTACCAAACGAGTGGTGGATGGCTCAGGGGGTAAAGACACTGAGCTTGTCAGCTGAAAAGTCAACCCAGGTTTGAGACGTGAGCGCTGTGCAATGTGGTGAGCTTCTGCCAACCTAGCAGTTTGAAAGCATGCAAATGCGAGTAGATAAATGGATACCACTTCATTGGGAAGGTAGCAACAGTCTGTGACATCACGTTGGCCACAAAGCAGAAGAAACATCTTCGAACAGTATTGACTTAGTGGCCCGTGAAATGGAGATGAGCATCATCCCCTATAGTCAGAGCGACCAGCAGAGAAAAATTTGTAGGGACTCCTGTACCTTTTATGAAAACAAAGTCTGCTCAGGACTAAACAATCCAGCTGGATGTGTTTTCAGTCGAATGTACTCTTGGGTTGGCTACACATTGTTCTGGGCACAATAACCAGACTAGAAGAGATACTCCTTTTTATCTCTTTTTTACTATTCTTTTATTTATAAAAAAGATAACTTTTATTGTTACTTTTTTATGTATACAATGGCACACATTAAAATGAAATTGTGATGCCTGTTCTCAAAAGAAAAATACCCATATACATACATACACCCTCACATACACATATATTGTACACATACATATATACATATCTGCCACCCATCTCGTATGCAACAACTCTTTCACCCTCCCTTTGGGGAAATAACAACCACCTACTTTCTCTATTGAATTTATTTGTTTATCAAATTTGGAAACCAATTTTTCTTCTGTCCTTAGGTTGAGACTGGCTTCTTTTCATAGCAGTGGAAAGCTTATTTGTAGCAGAACTGCAGGATATCAGATACTAACTTTCGAGAAAGATCAGGTTTGTATGTGCAAAGCATTTGGTTCATTTTGCTAGAAGTGTCAGAGAAGAAAGAATGATTCTCATAAGAAGCAGGAGAGATAAAAAGAAATGAATTGGGTTCCACCATTGGCTATCCTGAAATCATGTTGTCCTATGACAACTGAGGGCCTCTGACTGCTTCAGCTCCACTGACAATTAGCTGAGACTTCCATGGGGATAGCCTAAGTAGAAAGTAGTGGATTCTTTGCATTAAAGTTTAAATTGAAAGCCATTAAATTGATTATGTGCCTTAAGTTGGTGTCAACGCCTAGCAACTACTTAGCTAGATTTTCTTCAAGTGGAACTGTCACCCTCTTGGTCTGAACACAATCTTGGCAAAGGCATCAAGCACAATGGGGATATTTCAGTTCTCTAGGAGAGATGCCAGTGTCCATTTTGTGTATCTGAACTGCTTGGATCTCCAGAACCCCATGGAAAAGTGTAATCCAGCAGCTGGATTCTACTAGCATTCAGGTCATTGGCAAAAGGTCTAACTTTTACAAATGGCTGATATCCCCTGACAACTTCACATACCTATGCAAAGGTATCCAGGTGCAGTCCAGAGCCATGGACTTATTTTTCAGGGGATGTGCAAGCCTACACCAGTTCAGTTCCAAACCTTCAGCTGCGCTCATCGTTTTCTGTATCTTCAGTGCCTCTTTTGGCATCACGTTAATCCTTGTTTCTCCACCTCCCTTCCAAAATCTTCAGTCAAGAGTCACATAGTGTTCCAAGAAGATAAGCTGAAAACTGGAGGATCATCCACAGTCCAAAACATTTTCTGTAGGTTTTAGAAAATGGTGAAGACAAACTAGAAATTTGATGCCTCCAAGGCTGATGGTCACAGAATACAACAGAAGCTCCCAAGACTTTGTTGAGCAGTTCTTTTTGGAAGAATTTGAACTCCATGAGCCGCCACCATGTTAAAAGAAGCACTCTGGAATGATCCAATTCTGGATCGTGTCGGAGATAAACTGTCCAGAGAGATATTGGGGTAGATTGATAACCGAAATACACTGCAAAGCTGAGGGAAAAAACCCAGCAGAGATATACTGTATGTGTTCTAGAAGGGCGGTATACAAATTTGAAAATAAAAAAATAAATAAATCCCTGACACAGCGAACTCTTCAGGATACCTGAAGCTGCTCTTTGTCTTTTCATCACATCTGAGGCTTGATTGGATTGATACCATCAGCATTTCCTGAGCAAACTACCAAATGTTCCAAGACTGGTAAATTCAGAGGCTCAGAGTTGGTTTCTTCCATTCAGGTTTTGCTGACCTTTCCTACAAAGCTCCTGGAATCTGAAGTCTCTCCAGGGCTTGGGGGTCCTCCTGGATGCACGGCTGTCCTTGGCTGCTCATGTGGCAGCCGTCACCAGGGGGGCTTTTTACCAGGTTCGCCTGGTATGTCAGTTGCGCCCCTTTCTAGATCGTGACACCATGCGGACAGTCACTCATCACAATCCGACTGGACTACTGTAATGCTCTCTACATGGCGCTCCCCTTGGGTCGCGTCCGGAAGCTTCAACTGGTACAGAATGCGGCCGCGCGTGGGATTATAGGGGCCAGTGGTAGAGCCCATGTGGCCCCCCTCCAGCACAAGCTGCACTGGTTGCTGGTGGGCTTCTGAGTCCGCTTCAAGGTTTTGGTAACCACCTTTAAAGCGCTCTATGGCATAGGGCCTAGTTACTTGCAGGACTGCATTCTGCCGGCAAATACCTCCCACCGACCTGTTCGCTCTCACAGAGAGGGCCTCCTCAGGGTGCTGTCGGCCAAACAATGTCGGCTGGCAACCCCCAGGGGGAGAGCCTTCTCTGTGGCAGCTCCCACCCTCTGGAACGACCTTCCCCCCAGAGATTCGTCTTATTTCAGACCTCCGTACCTTCCGTCGAGCCATTAAAACCTACCTATTTGCCCAGGCCGGTCTGGCCTAACCTCACCTTCCTCTTGCTCTCAGCTATTAATAATTTTAAACTTATAATTCCATTTTAACTTAATTCGTTTTAAATTGGTTTTTAATTTTCGATTTTAAATTCAGCCATTACGTTTAGATATTTTATTAATTTTATTTGTGTGT